>JALPQI010030917.1:0-57924 GCA_025490895.1 Thaumatotibia leucotreta
ATGCGTATAGACGCAGTAGGACGTAAATGCCCATAATCGCCACGCTAGGCAAGCGGATTGGCGATCGTAGTAATGTGTCCATTACGTATGATCACGCTGCTACCTATCATCAATCTTTTATCAAATAATGGTCAGTGATTCTTCAATCCCTTAGTCGACTCTTACGACACCCGCAGGAGGAGTTGGGGTGGTGACAAATGTATTCTTACTGCCTTCACCACACGGTCCCTTATTGTTCTTACTTATTAATTATTTATTTTATACGATACAGACTGAGGCTGAGGCTGGAGTTACGAATGATTCGGGCCGGGCCTGGAACTGTCTAGTGCGGATCACTTTTTCTATGAATCCGAAATTAACCCGTATCGAAATCTGTGACCGTATCGTTGACAGATTGTTTGTACTCCTCAGTCACAGTAGGTATACGTTTCTAGAGACGAAACTGATTTTGGAAGTGAAAACCTTGGATTTCTGAAAAAAGAGTCTTCAATCATGAACGATACGATACTGTTGAAATTGTTTGTAAGTGCAGAAGTTTCTCGCATCATACCCACAAATGTTAAGAAACCCTAAACCCCCAGTTGATGGAAGCTGTTCCTTCTCAGGTTGCCACAACCATATTCAATATACTCTATGGCCACAACTACTTTGATCAGAAAAACAGTTGTTTCGTTAGAGAAGATTGAATCTTCACATTCATCTGTGTGGTAAAACGGGAAATAAAACTGAAGATTCAATATTTTTATACTTTATTAAAAAAATGTTTTAAAGCTACGTCTCCTTCTAGTATAATGTTGGATTTTTCGATCTAACCAAATAGCTGTTCTTATTATTAAATTAAAGATTAAAGCGAGTTATGGAGATTTAGTACAGGAACATAATATTGCTTTCCTATTAAAAAAATATAGTGCTAGTTAATTAACAGTGATTACTAGCAGATTAATATTTAGAACAGCGAAATAATATAATTATAGATAAAATTATAAAAACTGAATTTTATAAATCAATGTGATACTCGTAAACCTAATGTTTTTTTATGGTTTTAAAATTGTAAATAATACAAGTTGCTGTAATGTAAGGTGTAGGTTATGTTATTAGGTATAAGAGTATGAAAATAATAAAGAGGTATCTTATTTAAATGAAACCTAAATTCGCCAAACCTGTCACCATGGTGTTTGCCAACTGTTTACGCTCTTCAGTCATAATATAAGCTTCAGGAGAGGAGATTATCTCTGGCAGACTCATGTTCTGATTTTTGAAAAGAGGAGTCGCGATTATGTGTATCACTACATATATCAACGCCTGACTCTGTAGTTCATCTTTAAACTGCTCGTAGGTGCAAAACTTGTTCACATCGTATCCACAAAGAGTAAGAAAGCCTTTCAGCTCTGTGTAGTACTCGTCTATCAGTTGGTGGAATTTGTTCCTCATGAGATCCCCGGAGTCAGAGACGAACACGTACATGAAATCGTAACCTATAGATCCATATCTTGCCCATTGGTAGTCTATTGGTATCCCTTCTATAGGTTTTCCGTCCTGAAACAAAAAAATCTGGCATTAGGATATTTACCGCTCATAAAACCTTATCACCTTGACATAGGAATGGGTCTATATCGGGTGGCATAATGTTTATATTTCGAAAAATTTGTCGCATAACAACTTTACGCCGAGAAATGAATTTCGGCATAACAAAATATGCGCAACAATGTTGTTGCGCATATTTTTGTTATGCCGAAATTGTTAATCCTAACTTGGTTGTTCCTAAATATTATTTGACCTAATGATTTTTGTGTTTAATGTATATGTATCGAAAAATTATTGTGCATAATGGTGATGTTCCTACTATTTAATGTACTAAAAGTGATTACCTTTAACTAACATTTAAAATATTTTTTTTATTCCTTAAATTAAATTATTCTTAAATAATTCACCCTGTGGTCCAAAGAATTTTAGTGAGCAATTTGGACCTGGGAACCGGTCGACGAAGCCCCGCTGCGTGGGGCTTCTATTTCCGCTCTAAGGGATGAAAGGTACCTAACGAACCTATCCAGGTTAAGATAGGGGTGGTTCAGATTATTTCTTTTTTAATGCGGGGGCTTCGCCCCCCGAGCCCCCCTAGTGGGGGGCTTCGCCCCCCGTCCCCCCCTTTTTTGGTTTTGTAAGTATGAGGATGTGTAAACAATTGATTAAAAATACTTAAGTATTTATAGACTACGCCATTTACTCGCCTCGGAACCTAACCAATCCACGTCGGTTTTACGAGTAGTAGGGAAAACAATATTTATTACAATGAACATTAGGATTATTATGCTTTAGGTCATTTGACGTTCGAGTAATAAATATTAGGATAAATATGGTGTAGGTATTTTAAACGTGTATGCGCAAAATTAAGTAGGCTAAACAAGTAGTATGCCATGTATCATTATGCCAATCATTTTCGGCCAAAAAATTTTAGAACAATCGACGTTATGCGACACGACAGGCACCCCATAGGAATACATTAAAATATTCATGCAAAAAGGATTACGAATTATCAACATATTAATTATGTTATACCTTATATTTGAACATGTGGTTATTATGCCAGTTATCACCATGTAGTATTGCCATTATTTTTCCGGTTTTCATAAGCTCCCTATGCTTTTTATGTGCATTGGTTCCTGCGGCTATCTCAAATCGATTTCTTAATGACACATCAGTAATCGAATTTGTGAATTGTTTCATAGTTTTCTCACCATGTTCAATAAAACATTTGTCAGTAAATTCTTCATTAGGTAACGAAATAAACAAATCAAGACACTGGTCCGCCATTTCTCTGAACCTCTTCGGATAGCGTTGTTCGTAGATGAAAGACAAAGCATGTAACTTCGCTATATTTTGAAGCATGATGACGGCATGCTCAAAATCTATATACTGAAGTGGAGCGACATGGTACCCTTTCTTCGTAAGGTCTTCGAGAATTATCATTTCCTGTCTATAATCGCCACAAACTCCATAACATTTCGGCAGAAAACACCTCATCTCCTGCGGTACACATAGCTCGAACTGATCCTGTAGATTATCATATATTGGGACGATTTTGTTGTAATACAAAACTTCCCTAAGAAATAAGTTTCTAACTGGCGTGGTTTTGCGGAAGGTAATATTAGTGGGGGCACATTTGATAACTGTTTCGAACTCCTGCGGAATTCCCTCTTTGAGCGCACTAATTTTGGCGTGATGTATCTGTCCAATGAGCCCGTCTCCTTTTGCTGGTCCCGTTTTAAATTGGATATTAACGTCAAAAAATCCTTTGCTGTAGAACATATCTATAACTCTTCTTCCAAGTTCGTAGATGCTTTTAGTTTCCATTTTGGCACAACTTAAATTACTGAGATGAATTAATTCGTTTAAATTACGTTCTATTTCTTCGCTAGAAATCGTAACAATGGAGTACGTAAACTCGCGTATTTAACTTTGTTATCTTGGCAAGAGTAAATTCAGTGATCATATGACAAAAGGTGACATTAAAGTAAATTCTAATGAACCACTCGATATGCGATGAATTTAATTCCGTCCTCTCGAATCCAGCGGAACAAAACGTGCCGTGTGTATCTTCATGTATGTATATACATGTATAGATACGCTTGATCAAGCAAGCTTTCATTTTCACTCTTTTAAAAAACTGTTCAAATGTGAGTCTGTACTCTGTACAACGAGGGTTCCTAGAGAGACCCCTGAAATAATTAAATTTTAAACCTAAATTAATGATACATTTAAACTTTTGAAGCTACAGCATTTCGATTACTTTAGCGTGTAACTCTTTTTAGGAATAATTAAAGATAATCTACTGTCATTTTATGATTTGGTATTAAATGTAATATTTTTCTGTAAAATTACATGAGTATAATATTATGTAATATACCTTAGATGATAACATTATTTAAATTGATCATTGAGCTCCTAGTTGGGGTTTTCTTTTTATCATTGAATTAATTTGTAGGTAGGTAAGTATATATTTTTTACATAATTTGCTAGTTTTAATATATTAAAACGGATGGATACAATAAATGGCAATTAATAAACAGCAAAACTGTAATTACATACCTATACGGAGTGAAATGTTTTACATGATACAAAATTATATTTTCTGCGTCAACTCATGATTGAGAAAAACTTTTTATATGGGACTTATATCGAATTCGGCAGAAAAAATATAAATACTACAGTCGAGTGCATTAATTTGGAAACACATTTGAAAGACATCGAACATATTAATGACAACTCGATTATAACTAGCGACAGCTGGTTACACAATTTGTATGGAGATGTAGATTATGTGGCAACTTTTTCGTAGTAAAAGTTAGCTGTAATCATGAGTAGATACCGAAAATAGGATTTTGTATCATGTAAAAGGTTTCACCCAGTAAAGGTAATCCAAATAAAGTTTATAATTAGTGCCGCAAATTATTTCGCACGTCTCAATAATTTGCTTTATATTGCGTCACCTCTTTATTTAAATAAAATGTGCTGAGCTTAAGACAAATACAATAACTGATAAAATAATTGCCCTGCGAATATTAGGTAAGTTGTACCTATAATAATAAATAATAAATAAATATTTTTGAATATCTTTACACAAATTGACCTAGTCCCACGGTAAGCTCAATTTTAAGGCTTGTGATGTGGGTGCCAGGCGACGTTATATATAATAGATAGATACATATAGATACTTAAATACATAGACAGCCATGACCAAGGAATAAATATTTGTGATAAATAACTACACAAATAAAGCCCTCGCCGGGATTCGAACCCGGAACCTCCAGCTTCGTAGGCAGGGTCACTACCAACTAGGCGACGGAGGCTGACACCTATATACCTATACACAACAAATCTGATCTACCTACCGACTACAGGGAAAATCCATCTATTTTTATTTTTTGTGGTTCCTCACCAAAGAAGTAAAATAGTACATTTCCTAACTAGTACGGGAAAACTTTTTTTCGGCGAGGGTGAAAGTTGGAGCCCGAGTGAAACGAGGGCGACAATCACTCGAGTTAAAAAAGTTTTTGCACGTGTAAGGGACGATTTTTTTCATAACAAGTGCGTCAAAAAGAGAAATTGCCGCGCGCGAAGCGTGCGCAAAGTTCGTTTTGCGCACTAGTTAGGAAAAAATATTTTCAATAGTTATAGAGATTGGGTCTCCCTCGAGATCCCTAACATCGTTTGTCCTAAAATCACTTGCCCGAACTGTTTTGCACTAATGGGCATTAGCCCTATCGATCAGTTGCAATAACACTCATTTTCCATAATGTAATGATTGTCCTAAAACTCACTTGCCCAAATAATTTTTTACCATAACTGTTAAAAACCCTAATGTTATTTTCCATATTCTTTGAAATCCCTAATAACGTTTCACCTCATGTCATTTAGCCTAAATGTCGTTGTCCTAAGAGACAGAAGCCCTAGCGATCAATACCTAACGATATTTAATCATAATGTCGGTAATGGTTACACAACTTTTTTTTTTAATTTTAGAGAGATATTGGCTCCTAAATAAAATTTGGGGGTGCCTGTCGTGTCGCATAACGTCGATTGTCCTAAAATGTTTTGGCCGAGAATGTATGGCATAATGTTACATGGCATACTACTTGTTTAGCCTACTTAATTTTGCGCATACACGTTTAAAATACCTACACCATATTTATTCTAATATTGATTACTCGAATGTCGAATGACCTAAAGCATAATAATCCTAATGTTCATTGTAATAAATATTGTTTTCCCTACTACTCGAACTGTCAATTTTCACTGCGCCTACTTTTATCATGTCCGAAATTTCATTCAAAAAGGCATTTTAATAACAACATGCAAAATATTTGAATAACAGGGTGAATGGTTAAAAAAAATGTTCAAGTAATAAACCAGGGTAAAACCGACGTGGATTGGTTAGGTTTCGAAACTAGGGCGGAGTGAATGGCGTAGTCTTTAAATACTTAAGTATTTTTAATCAATTGTTTACACATTCTCATACTTACAAAGCCAAAAAAAGCGGGGACGGGGGGGGGGGCGAAGCCCCCCTCTAGGGGGGCTCGGGGGGCGAAGCCCCCCGCATTAAAAAAGAAATAATCTGAACATCCCCTACCTTAACCTGGATAGGTTCGTTAGGTACCTTTTATCCCTTAGAGCGGAAATAGAAGCCCCGCGCAGCGGGGCTTCGTCGACCGGTTCCCAGGTCAAAATTGCTCACTTAAATTCTTTGGACAACAGGGTGAATTATTTAGTAATAGTTAAGTATAAGGAATAAAAAATACGTGTTATAATGACACCACCCCCATCAAAAAATTTCCGGCGCCCCCTTTGCTATACTCTGACCCGTCAGGTCAGCAGCTTACAGATATAGGATAAACTGCAATAGGCCATACAGAGTTAGGAAATACGATTATTAGGATTATCGATCATTAGGCTTACTGACAATTATGATACATGACTATTATTGCATATAACGTTAGGATTTTAGCGTTACGGGTGATAATTAAATGTACACCTCGATTTAACGTTTATAAAGTTTATTTGTATTTAAACAAGACACAGAGAAGATAGTCCATACATAACAGAAGGCAGAAGATAGCACAGTACACGAGAGAAGAAGTAAATATAGAATTACGAATATAATGCAACGAAATGCAATGATCTCTGAGGAGCATGCGCGCAGCCTCCCGGCGTCAAGTATCGAATACGACTGACTTGGCTAATAAAACCGAATGCATACGAATGCATCCGATCAAATACCTAGTACCGTTAGGTATCGGTGCACAGGTATATCGCGCGGCGGCGCGCATGCAAATCTATATTAGATTTAATAATTAAAAACTTAATATTAAAATAAGTTGCTACAGGATGAATAATTGATATGGAAAGTGATAATTAGGATATAACGCATTAGGGAAAATAAAAATCATCCATACGATATTAGGAAAATTAAAAATATGGCATATGAGCGTTAGGACAAATGATCATTCGGACATAAAACGTTAGTGAATGTAAAAATAGGTCAAAAAACGTTAGGGATCCAGATATAGATCCATTACTAGCGCATTAACCCTTAACTTGGTAGTGAATCTTAAAAGATACATAACTTTTTGACCCACTTTTTGTATTTTGTTAAAAGACAGATTTTTTTGCTCTACACAACGGCGACGAGGCTAGAACGCACAATTTTTTTTTAATTCTGCCAAGTTTAGGGTTAATATTTAGCGTAATAGCATATCAACATCATTATAGATTAAATAATAACAACGGGATTTATAAAGCAATGTGATAGGTATCTGAATATTGGTAGACCTAGTGGTTTTTTATGGTTTTAAAATTGTAAATAATACAAGGTGCTGTAATGTATTTTATTATGAGAGTATGGAACTAATATCTTCTCTTCATTTATTTAAATGAAACCCAAATTTGCCAAATCTGTCACCATGTTGTTCGCCAACTGTTTCTGCTCTTCAGTCATAATATAAGCTTCAGGAGAGGAGATGATGTCTGGCAGAATCATCTCTGGATTTTTGAATTGAGGAGTCGCGAATATGTATATCAATACATATATCAACGCCTGACTCTTTAGTTCATCTTTAAACTGCTCGTAAGTGCAAAACTTGTTCACATCGTATCCACAAAGAGCAAGAAAGCCTTTCAGCTCTGTGTAGTATTCGTCTATCAGTTGGTGGAATTTATTTCTCATGAGATCCCCGGAGTCAGAGAAGAATACAAACATGAAATCGTAACCTATAGATCCATATCTTGCCCATTGGTAGTCTATTGGTATCCCTTCTATAGGTTTTCCGTTCTGAAACAAAAAAAATCTGGCATTAGGGTGCGGCTCCACTGAGACGAAGAGGAGCGGAGATGTGCAAAAGTGGCCATTGGACCGCATGACAGTGTTTCGAATTTTGAATTTGAATTTGACCAATTTTTGATACAAAATTGGTCAATTTTACACATCTCCGCTCCTTTTCGCCTCAGTGGAGCCGCACCCTTGGGATATTCACCGCTCATAAAACTTTGTCACCTTGACATAGGAATACATTAAATTATTCATGCAAAAAGGATTACGAATTATCAACACTTTGCAGACACTGTTATAAAACCACGTACACTTATTCACTCTTTATAAACATAACTTCGAAATGCTGTCGGAGTCAGAAAATTTCAAATTTCGTCATGTTGTTTGTATATGGCGTTTCCCTTTGAAACCAGTAGGCTTATGATGGTACCGCGTCTAATCGTTTGTAGTCATTGCCGTTACGTTCTTACAAGTATGCAAGTGCGAAAGTGACACGTAGCACGATACATGGACAAAACAGGGCCATCATAAGTCACCAGGTAGTAACTATAAAACTTGTTGAAAAATTAATGGCCTGAATATGTTTTGTATCCTAAATCTTTTTATACAGAACAATATCATAAATATAGTTTTATTAACCTGTTACCTTATATTTGAACATGTGGTTATTATGCCAATTATCACCATGTAATATTGCCATAATTTTTCCGGTTTTCATAAGCTCTCTGTGCTTTTTATGTGCATTCGATCCTGCGGCTATCTCAAATCGTTTTCTTAATGACACATCAGTAATCGAATTTGTGAATTGTTTCATAGTTTTCTCACCATGTTCAATAAAACATTTGTCAATAAATTCCTCATTTGGTAACGAAATAAACAAATCAAGACACTGGTCCGCCATTTCTCTGAACCTCTTCGGATAGCGTTGTTCGTAGATGAAAGACAAAGCATGTAACTTCGCTATATTTTGAAGCATGATGACGGCATGCTCAAAATCTATATACTGAAGTGGAGCGACGTGGTACCCTTTCTTCGTAAGGTCTTCGAGAATTATCATTTCCTGTCTATAATCGCCACAAACTCCATAACATTTCGGCAGAAAACACCTCATCTCCTGCGGTACACATAGCTCGAACTGATCCTGTAGATTATCATATATTGGGACGATTTTGTTGTAATACAAAACTTCCCTAAGAAATAAGTTTCTAACTGGCGTGGTTTTGCGGAAGGTAATATTAGTGGGGGCACATTTGATAACTGTTTCGAACTCCTGCGGAATTCCCTCTTTGAGCGCACTAATTTTGGCGTGAAGTATCTGTCCAATGAGCCCGTCTCCTTTTGCTGGTCCCGTTTCGAATTGGATATTAACGTCAGAAAATCCTTTACTGTAGAACATATCTATAACTCTTCTTCCAAGTTCGTAGATGCTTTTAGTTTCCATTTTGGCACAACTTAAATTATTGTGATGAATTTAATTCATTTAAATTACGTTCTATTTCTTCGCTAGAAATCGTAACAATGGAGTCCGTAAACTCGCGTATTTAACTTTGTTATCTTGGCAAGAGTAAATTCAGTGATCATATGACAAAAGGTGACATTAAAGTAAATTCTAATGAACCACTCGATATGCGATGAATTTAATTCCGTCCTCTCGAATCCAGCGGAACAAAACGTGCCGTGTGTACCTTCATGTATGTATACACATGTATAGACACGCTTTGATCAAGCAAGCTTTCATTTGCACTCTTTTAAAAAACTGTTCGAATGTGAGTCTGTACTCTGTACCTACAACGAGGGTTCCTTGAGAGACCCGTGAAATAATTAAATTTAAACCTAATGATACCTACATTTAAACTTTTGAAGCTACGTATAGCATTTCGATTACTCTAGCATGTTACTCTTTTCAGGAACAATTGAAGGGTCCACAAGTTAATACATACAAGTAAACTTACATTTAGACATACATATAAGTAAACTTAGATTATAACATTATTTCAATTGATGAACGAGCTCCTAGACGGGGTTTTCTTTTCATCATGAATAAATTTATAGGTAAGTATATTTTTTATGGTCAGTGACACTTCAATCCCTTAGTCGACTCTAACGACACCCGCAGGAAGAGTTGGGGTGGTTGCAAATGTATTCTTACTGCTGTCACCACGCCACTGACCATTTTTGATAACGATTGATGATGGGCAGCAGCGTCATCACTGTTGACACATTACTGCGATCGCCAATCCGCTTGCCCAGCGTGGCGATTATGGGCATTTACCTCCTAATGCGTCTATACGCATAGTTTAATAGGAGAGGCCTTCGTCCAGCAGTGGACTATAGGCTAATGATGATGATATTTTTTATAGATTATTTGCTAGTTTTAATTTTAAAACTGTTGGATACAATTAACCCTTCCTATGCCTTATCCCGTATCCGTCTCAAGCAATTGGACTAGAAATTATAAATTTCAAGGTCATAAATTCAATAAGTACCATTTTTTGACAGCGGCATACGAAAGGTTAATTTAGAAAGAAGCAAAAACCTAGACAAATATGTGTCCTAATTCCTAATACAGTTTATAATTAGTGGCGCAAACTATTTCGGACGGTTGAGTAATTTGCCTTGTATTGCGTCAGCTTCTTTATTTGAATAAAATGTGTTGTGCTGTAGACAAATACATAACTGATAAAATAATTCCCCTGCAAACATTAGGTAAGTTTTACCTATGTACCTACGCTACAAATCTGTCTACCTACCGACTTTGGGGAAAACTCATCTATTTTTATTTTTTGTGGTTCCTTACCAAAGATGTAAAAATGCCCATATATTATAACGCTCGTTTTGTCATGTCACTCAATATATCGGGAGCTAAAGCCATGAGTCTAAAATTCTATCTTTAATATATCTATCCATATTTATATTTTACGATGTTCTATGATAGCGGATAAAATAAGAAATTTTCATACCAAATACAGTGACGTCCCTAAGTACCCATACATTTTTTAACTTAGTAAATATTTTCAGTACGTACTCCAAAAACTATACGCCGCGGTAAGGTATCGCAGATGCTGCCAAGCATTTCCTTGCTCTATCGCAATAGTAGTTGTCAGGGGGGAGGGGGCTGTCATTATTCATCATTGTTTTTCAATAATTATTATTATTTTCGTCAGCACAAGGGCACCTCAATGACCTATTTTACGCCAGATAGATGACGCTATCCTAATCAAAGTAATAATATTATTATTCTCTATCTATAATCTGTCAAATGTTAGCTCTAGCCTTTTGTGTCATGACCAGGGATCGGACAAATGTGCGTCATTGTTTGCAATAATATGGAAATGACTCCAAAATTGATTAAATGAATAATCAAACTAATTTCTTGATATTTGATTTCGAAGCTTTCATGTGACTATTTACAAAGGTTTTCATAGTCATTGGTGTCAAATAGGTAATTTTCTGATAATAATTAAATTATTAATCATTTAATCAACTTTGGAGTTATGTCCATATTATTGCGAACAATGACACCCATTTGTCCGATCTCTGATCATGACTTTATTGCATTCATGAGAAAAGAACAGCGCAACATCCAATTCAACTATCGGATATTTTTATCTGGGAATAGATCGATCTGCCGTGAAAATATAAGTTTTGTACGGAACCCTCTGAGCGTGAGTCAGATTCGTATGTTTTTATAGAAGTGGTTAAATATAAAATGACTACCTTAACCTAAATAGCAAAGCTAAATCTATGACGCAAATTTGAAAAACGAACAACAATAATTATAGGAGTAAGGCCAGCCGTACACCTGTAAGTTCTTACGTAAGTTTTAGGGACGGAGCTATACCTACTAAGGAATGAGAGGTGAATATCACTATCTCATTCCTTAGTATAGCTCCGTCCCTATAATTTACGTAAGAACTTACAGGTTTACGGCTGAGCATAGTATACCCCATAGACCAAGGTGCGATTATTAGATCTAATCGTATGCTAAACCTACCTACTGTACCAATACGCAAGTGCAAGAGTACGCAATCCCATACGTTTAAGTCCAATTAATATGTGATTGCGTACACTTTCCTGATGCGCGTACACCACACATGATGACATGACTACATTTGGCTGTATTTCAAGTCAAGAAATCATAGACACGTCTATGATTTTTTGACTTGAAATAAACGATTATTTTCCTCCCTGTGAATATAGCTCCCATACCCCATATTAACCAGTGGATTTAAAGTAAAAATACGAATTAGTACGTATAGTAAAAGTAAACTGCGATCGTTCCATTTCGCGTAATGGTCGTACAGAAATGAGTTTAGTCGATGGGGGCAGGTAATGGAAACTATTAACGGAATACGTGTGCTAGCTTAGAAGACGTGGTACACGATTATTTAAGATTTGAAATATTAAAAATTTCCTTAACTGTAGAGATCATGCGAGCGGTTCATGTCGATTTTACTACCTACGATGAGCGACCGATATTTCGATTGTTCTTTGTACATTTGAAAATTTTGAAGTATTGACTATTTAATTGTACACTTCGTCATATTTTATTAGTCCATAGATGTATAAATCGTAATTAGGTCTCTGGTTGGGGCAAATGATCGGCAAAGGTCATTGTACTGCTGTCTTTTTGTCCTATTTGGTCAATGGAAGCTGCGGAAACTGCACATGCACATAATCACAGATATAAGTCAAATATTGTGGCAGTGTAACGTTTTCAGGACAAACAGACTTCATCTTGATAAGCCGATCGCAAAGTCCATTGCGCTCTCGTCAAATATTTATGATCAAAACTACATCAAGGTACCTATGTATTTATACCTACCGTACATATTGCGTAACATTGCGAGTAATTAGATAATTAAATGGTTAGCGTTTCAGTAACTAAATGGTTATGCAGGAGCGTATTCCTATAACTGTCTACTTTGCTTCTGTATAGACAATATGTATATGCTCCTGACCGTTTTCGGCCACGGCGACTGCTTCAACTCCTATGTTGACGCTCGTGTGCTCTCGTGTGGCTGACGTAGCCGATCTTGTTAATAAAGACCCGTGTACACAACGGGCACTAGAGAACACCATTTACATACCCAAGTAACAAAAGCGAATCTAAAACGGGGGTATAAGATATCTAATAGACTTCGATTTGATTGTCTACCATAAGAGTAACATTGCCCCCAAGCTATCTTCAATAACGCTTATAGATAGTCTATAGTAAAGTGGGCACAACCTTGTAACTATTCATAAGACTCCCTCTAGAAACCACGAATAGACAGAGTTAAGAATTAAACATTTTCAAATAGTCTTAAGGCATTCTTCTAGAGTCTTTCTATACTATTTATAGACCACGATATGCACTAGTAGATGGTTAATAGATAAGCTTCAGAGCTAAACAGAAGTATTTACCTGAGAAGTTTTAAAACCAAATTAACTCAACCCTGCCAACCTTAAGAAAGATTTTAATAGAAATAGACAACGATACGTATAATGGCGCATATCTCAAAAGAATAATGCTAAGGTAATATTACAAAATGGCGTGACAAATTTCTAACTTCTTATTTCATGCGCCTAGTTTTCATCGGCTAATACTGATACTTAAACTTGCAAAACTTGGTGCGGATGAAAGTCTCTCGCTGAATTTGTGTAAAACTCTCTTTAAATAAGAGCGCCCGCTTGAAATGTAATATTTAATAAAATATTAACCAAATTTAAAAATATTAAAAAATATATATTGTGTTTATATGTTTAAGCCATTTGTTTCATTCATAATATAGTATATTAAAAAGTATAGGACGATTTATTACAGAGAATATATTCATAAAAGTACAAAAACAAGCCAAAAAACAGTTCGCTACAATAATTTCACAAAATATTAGGCAGTAAAAATGGCGTCTTGTTAAACTTGTCTAGAAAAATGATTTCTTTAAAACAAACTTTCTAAAGAATAATCTGTAGTATAGCTCTAGTAAATGACAAGACTATTTTTACTTGTTGCAAACCAAACTTCCTAGTCGAGGAATAAACTGGTTTATTAGTGGTTTAAGATTACCTATAAACTGCCATTTTTGTATACTGTTTTAACTTCTCACAGTATTTCTAGACATCAATCAGAGAACTGGCATTTTGAGTGCGTTGTGTATCATTTTGGATGGATTAATGCAGAACGAATTCAAGAAGTTACCTTCTTAAAGAAATTAGTTTTTTATTTGTTGACAATATGAAATAATGTAATGGTATAGTCGCAACTTCGCGCCACCGGCATGCGCGCGTGCGGAGTAGTCGCGAGACGCACGTCTTGACATGTTGAATTGTTTGATGTATCCACGGTTCACGCGGCCGTTTTGTAGCAGTTTTAACGTATTATGTTTAGTTTTATCAGTGTATTTGAAGAGGGCGGAAAGTTTATTTTTTGTGGATCGTATTAAATTAGGTAGATATATCTAAATTATCATATTCGTACCTATCTGTATAAAGTTTCCCCGATTTCTAAGAATGAATATTTGACACGCATTGTTTATTTATTTATAGGTAGATGGAACCATTTCGTAATTAAAATAAGTCTAATCTTTATTTATTATTTTAATAATCTTACCCGCTTAATTCATGAGTCGCAAATCTGAATCGGAACTCCTTTTGCTCCTTCTCTGTATTTTCTTCTATTTTTAAATATTTGCTAACTCTCCGACGAAAGCCACCAGATCTTTTAATTTGTTTTACTGTCTCCATTGCATAAAGCCAGCTGATCTAGTAAATTTGCACTTATTTACATTATCTTTAAGCAAATAAACACTGGAACCACTATTTCACTAACATATTATTAGACTTACTGAAAGATATCTACAAAAGTAGTTTATGTAGACTTTAGTCTTTTTATAAACAAACATTAGAGTACCACTAGCTAATACGGAATATCTGTAGAAAGTTAAATCTTAACATTTTCCATCTTATCTAATAAAATACTGGAAAATAGGTACCTTTAGGCTTTATTAACTATTTATAGAACAATATGTCCTAAGATAATCGTCATACCTAGAAATGTACTTAAAATACGTGTTCTATAGATCAAATCATCTAAAAAAAATCAAATATGAGAAAAGATACACTATAAGGATACATTTTCTTCATAGAAACCATTTATAGAAAGCCCTTATCTAAAAATAAACTGCGAATAGACTATCAATAGATAAATTCGTTTTAAGCCTTCAGGCCCATGTTACTTGGGTAGTAATAGCTGTACGCTTAGCACATGATTGATATGTCGGTATGTCGCCGCGAGATCGATTTCCCATCTTTTACTAACTTTATGAATAAAAGTGGGATGGATAGTCTATCTCGCGGCGACATCGCGACATATTGTCGTAGTGATTCTGTGCTAAGCCTACTGATTGCCACTGGTGGTCGGGTTTTCAGCTTATCCCTCTTGTCGTTGTACTGTACGACGTCGGGATTCAAATAAGTCAGAAGACAGAAGCATATTAGTAGAATAATATTATGTAGGTATAATAAGTATAACATACGGTACGATTGCGATGTATTGTACGAGTATAATAACATTAATAATCAACTAGTTTATGTGACTAAATTTGAATAACGATTTCACAAACATAACCTTTTTTATACTTCATACATTTGCCTACTGCAACTCCTCAAGGCCCAGCCAGATTGGATGCGTGTGCGTGGCGTACGCGTTGTATTGTATGAAATGCCTAGTAGATGACACACGCATACCTGTCTCTTCCTTTAAACTTATTCTGTCACACGACATTAATTTTCGGACAGATATTATAAAGTGTATCTAAAGCATCTTAGTTTAGTTTGCACTTTGCAGGACTTAATAAAACTCAAAATCGGAGACTGTTTGGACTCACGGTTCAAAAGAACTGCATATTATTATCTAAAATTTATTCAAGTATTCTAAAATTTTATTAAAAACTGGAGCCGACATTAGTAATATACGAGCAAAAACGAATACAGCAACACTAAAGTTGATCACAGTTGCACGACTACTTGTATTCATAGCAAATGCTCCTTTTCAATATTTCCAGTCGTGTGTGAGAGTCAAAATTTAACAAGTGGTATGACAAAAATGATTAAAAGTAGCCGAAATAGCTCTCCGAATCGCTAAACTGAAGTGGCAGTGGGCGGGGCACATTACGCGTAGAACCGATGGCCGTTGGGGCGGGAAGGTTCTTGAGTGGCGGCCACGTACCGGAAGGCGTAGCGTGGGTAGGCCCCCCACAAGGTGGACCGATGACCTGGTGAAGGTCGCAGGAGTCCGCTGGATGCGGGTGGCGCAGGACCGGTCATTGTGGCAATCTTTGGGGGAGGCCTATGTTCAGCAGTGGACGTCTTTCGGCTGATATGATGATGATGATGATGATGATGATGATGACAAAAATCAAACTAAAAGATATTGGCCTTCGTTTTATCGACTATTTTATCACGTTTAGAGTCAAATGCGGAAAAGTTTGCGAATTTACGCTGGGAAATATCAAATGCCATTTGCAATACGTTCATCCTGCTATCAGTGGTACTCGTAACACTAGGCTTACGGAGCGGGTTACTACTAAAACTCGACATTCTGTGTGTACTAGATTCTGACTAACCAATTTTTTGTTGATAGTTACGTTGTGGTATCACTAATTGTCTATAATAAAAAAAGCAATATAGTAAAGTCCATTAATTCTTAGTTGTCTTATCTAGTAAACAACTTTCTAACCTAAAAGCACACGTTTTCTGTTTTAAATTGCTGTTTCTTTGATTAAAAATTAAGCAATTTACTAATCACTACGGACGGACTGTACAAATACGGACTCAGGTATTTTGGTATAGGCAAATATGGCAGTTTACAACAAAAACGTGTACTTTTAGTTTAGAAAGTTGTTTATTAGATAAGACAGCTAAGCATGAATGGACTTTAGGTTGGTGCATTTTGATACTGAATCTCATAAATGGGAAAAGTTAACCAACCCAGAACCAGGGTCTCTTATAGCATCCGTGAGACGCTTCCAAATAGTCAATGTGCCCCGGATCCCCAGGGTCCAAATATTTGTGACAAGCACACCAATAAATGCCTTCACTGAGATTCAAGGGTCAGGGCAGGGTCACCATGAACTAGGCTACGGAGAGTTACAACAGAGGCTGACAAATTAATTTGTTAACTTCCGAGCTCTGTTATCCCACACTAATTTTGTTTCCTGTAGAAATAATGTTGTCCAATCGAGGCAAGCTAAAACCATACGCTCTAGTAAGTGTGAATCATCTCAGTGGAGGATTGTCGGTGAAAAAAAACCGGCCAAGAGCATGTCGAGCCATGCTCAGTGTTGTTCCGTAGTTATTAAGAAACGGCTGGGCCGATTATGCTCCGATTATGTAGTTTATTTTAAGGTATTCTAATGTAGGTAGTGCTTAGGGCTTAAAAACATGATGTAATTTTGTCGATATTTTAGCGAGTTTCATTGGTAGCCCTTATGCATGGATATGATAATAAAGGCCCGCTGCTGCCAATCACCGTTCGCTGCACGTTATCCAACCACGAATACTTCGGCACGTCTGTTACATATAGTAGTAGAGTGCATTGGGACAATTTCCACATACATTTTGATGAGTTAAGTCCCACTCTCCTTACAGCGTTCATGGTCATCGGATGACTATGCGTTCTATTGGCTATATAATAGTATTATAACCTCTCGTGTGTCGGAAATTTTTTTTCTGCTCTCCGGCCGGCAAACAGCACATTGCCGGCCGCTGGCCTAAACTAAGTTGCCGCCTGCCGGCTCCGTTAAGCAGGAAAATAGTATACACACCTCGGCCGTTAAATGGGAAAGCTTCGGATCACATGTTTGTCGGCCTCGGCTTCGCCTCGGCTTACAATTACACGTCATCCGAGACATTTCCCACTTAAACGGCCTTGGCATGTAATCTACTATTTTATAATAGTTTTCCCGTACGCGGATTCATGTCAAAATTGGCTAGAGGGCTCAAACGTAAAACAAAATTACAATTCAATTAATCTACGGTAGCAAATAAACTTTTTAATTCCCGAATATATTTATTACATACCTTGAAACTTTCTCAATCGCTTCAAAGATTAATAAAGTCTCAAAATGAAAAAAGTCTGAGGAAAAATGATACCTACGTGATTTCAAAGTTTGGTAAGAAATTGAGCCACTTGTGTTGTCACACCTGACAGTATATTAGTTGATTGTGCGGATATAAATATTAACCCCCTTATTCATAACCGTTTGTTAACTTAACAAGCCGCTAATAATTGTTTGTCCCTTTCGGTCTTAACAATGTGTCCATAAGAGCAAAAGGGACAAACAATTATTAGCGGCTTGTTAAGTTAACAAACGTTTATGAATAAGGGGGTAAGTCTAGGGTAAATGGCTAGTAACTGGCCACTCTACAGTAACTGAACACCTTACATAAAATGAACTGTATTTGCTTATACTTAGAATTCATTTTAAAAGTATGTGTCATGTAAATGACAATCACTCTCACTCTTCCAAAATGAATTCTAATTTTAAGTACATAGTTTTCATTTTTATACAAGGTGGGCAGTTACTGGAGGGTGGCTGGTGACTAGCAATTTGCCCTACGTACATTTTTTTTATTTTTAAATGAGGTGTTATTTCAAAATAACCAAGTTACTAACGTGTGATATGGGACTTAACCCTTAACTTGGCAGTGTATCTTTAAAAATACATACTTTTTGTTTTTGACCCACTTTTTGTATTTTTTTTAAAGACAGATTTTTTGCTCTACACAGCGGCGAGGAGGCTATAGAATACACGATTTTTTTTTATTCTGACAAGTTAGGGTTAAAGCCACAATCTCGGCTTTCGCGGCTGATGCCTTCTGCTTATATATTTTCATAGCTTAACGATTTTCATATTTTCAAGTATTGTACAGTCAAAGACATAATAAGGTGAACACAAAAATATGTCCCAGAGCACTCTAATTCTGTTTAATACGTAAGAACGTCGTAACATATTTATGAGCGGGTTCTTTCGATAAGGTCAGTGCGGCTAAGTCCGGTATTTTTTATTTTGAAGGAAAAACCGTCATATCTGTCTTATACTGTTCAATTAGGGTCGGAAATCAGTTGGTAGACGGGCATTCCTGATAGACGGTCTTACCCGCTTTGACCTTACTTATTTTTGCATTAGCATTATTGACTGTACATAAATGAATGCCTTTCATGTCCTGATGGACATTGACGTCATTGACTGTTGACACAAATCTAAAAATCAAGCAATATAGGGCAGATATAACTACATATACATTACATGTACAAGTATGTAGGTATATATTTTTATGATTTTCAACCATATTCGATGACTTTGTTTCTATTGACTCATTTGCTTATATCATTGAACTTTTTGGAGCGCTATTAAGTAATAGGTGACATTGAGCTCGTAATTAAAAAAAGCAAAAATGTAATGGCAACATTACTCACCGGATATTCGATTCATCATCATTATTTATTATCCTATCTTAGTCCATTAATTGGCCTCTTTTACTACCTTTTTCTCCTCCCGTACTTTTACTTGTCATTTACAGGTCGTGAACACACCTTTAAGCCCCTACCTTATAGATATCAAGACAAGTCTATATTGTCTATTCCCCATAAACGCATCCACGCATACTCGCAGTTCCTTTTTGGATTTTAAGACACCTCGTGTATACAAGGCGTAATGAAATACGTACATGGTTGACAACCTAATTTTAAATGTCATTTCTGATGAAGTTTTTTTTTATTTTAGTCCTTGTGGACAGGCGAAAGCACTAAGCCATGCTGCCTTAACTTTTAACCATAGAGGAGCTTTCTTTTTTAATTTTGACGTCTCCCGCCCGACCTTGATTATTAATAAAATAGTGTTTGAGTATTCCTATATTTCTCAAATTTACAATTTTATTAAAAAAAAATGAATGGTTGGTCGTAGAAAAAGTATTGTATGCAACATTGTTTACCTGAGTCAAAAAATGCTTGTGGCGTCTTTAATAAAAATTTTCGGCTTTGCCTCAAATTCTTACCGATGCCACTCACCTTTTTTGACCTCTCTTAAACAAGGGTTGCATAAAATACTATATGCGTTTGGACGCTACGCTGGGCGAGCGGATTGGCGATCGTAGTAGTGTGTCCACTATGATGACACTGCTACATATATCATCAATCTTCATAAATTAATTGGCATGATGACTAGCAAGTCAAACCAGCATCTTTTTGCGAACTGTCAAAACAAGCACCACTATGGAATTTTATATGAAATACTTAAGTGACGTCACGTTTGAGTACTGCCAAATGACCTACTCTTTTAAGTTCTTTTCAAATTTATTAAATAGAAGTTCTGTACAAAAATTACTGCAATCTACATCTTAGTAATAATTTCTTCGTGTATTATGTCGTGCATAATGTTTAAAAATTTATTTTAACTACAGTCAATACAGTCATCATCCCTAGTGTCAATAAGATTTCAATCCGAAAAGTTGGAGAGGTATCAAATGTATTGTTACTGACGTCACGGCTAGCATTTTTGATAACTTACTGTGAATGATTTATTTGATGCTTAGCAATCAATATGCTGTACAGTCAAGGGCATTAATATATATATACACTTCTCCATACTGATCCCTTACAAATGTGTCTATATATTAATGCACTCGACTGTACCTTGATTTTTTGACGGAAAAAGCGGAATTCATTTGCAATCACAATAAACTACATACATCAATTATACAGAAGGTAAAATATGGGACACAGAGATAAGTTCTGGCATTTCCGTCAAAAGACCCATGGAAATGATTATTACACCCCCCTCAAAGCTAGATCTAGGAATTCTAGGATTCATATCTTACACTGGTATCACACAGGCAGCGGAACTTTGGTGCCGATTACAGACGTATGACGTAGCACGAAAGTCTTTAATCAGTGTGTGTTGCCAGTGATGACATACGGTAGGTACTGAAACGTGGCCGCTTACAATGGGCCTCATAAGAAGGCTCAAAGTCACCCAAAGGGCAATGGAGAGGGCTATGCGTGTCTCTGAGTGATCGGATTAAAAATGAGACCATCCACAGCAGAACCAAAGTAACCGAAATAGTTCTCCGAATCGCTAAACTGAAGTGGCAGTGGGGGGGGGGGCACATTGCGCGTAGAACCGATGGCCGTTGGGGCGGGAAGGTTCTTGGGTGGCGGCCACGTACCGGAAGACGTAGCGTGGGTAGGCCCCTCACAAGGTGGACTGATGACCTGGTGAAGGTCGCAGGAGTCCGCTGGATGCGGGTGGCGCAGGACCGGTCATTGTGGCAATCTTAGGGGGAGGTCTATGTTCAGCAGTGGACGTCTTTCGGCTGATATGATGATGATGATGACGTAGCATGCAGAGTGTTTTATCTATAGATGTTACATAATTGTGACGTCGCGTCTCTTGTGTAGGGGAATATAAATAATACGATAATTACGGATTACGAATGTCTAGTTTGCACTTTTGCACTCGTCCGCTAGCCACCCGGGTCACAGGTAGAATGCTGTGCTACCCACCGCTCCGCTACCGGCGAGTGTCAACTGACATTCCTTTTATTATTAAATAATCACATGACGTCTCAATAATCATTAATCACTACAAACTTAAATAATAATTGTTATACTGACCACTTTCAAGCCTTCCAAATTTATTGGCCTTTTAAGGCACTGGTCCCACCGCGAGCTACTAAGCTATGAACTATCGGCTATAAACACGAACAAAAGATACGCACTCCCGTGCAAATAAAAGAGACACGGCGATACTCGCCCAGCTATCAGCTAGGCACTAGGCCCAAGGCACTGGTCTCACAGCGAGCTACTAAGCTATGAACTATCGGCTATAAACACGAACAAAAGATACGCACTCCCGTGTAAATAAAAGAGACACGGCGATACTCGCCCGGCGGTGATAGCTGATAGCCAGAGATGGGCAAAATTTATTCGAATGACGAATAACGAATAAGAATAAAAAAAATCATCGCGAATGACGAATGAAATTGTCGAATGATTATTGTTATTCGAATAGATTATTCGTAGAATAATTTAATCGCGAATAATTTATTCGTCGAATGAATTTTCACGAATAATTACTAAAACAAAGTCACTTTCTGCACTTCTTTGGCGACGGGTGGTGGTGGGTGGCGACGGGTAGCGGCGAGCGGAGGCCGGGGGTGGCGGGCGGCGGCCGATGTTGGTGGGTGGCGACGGGTAGCGGCGAGCGGAGGCCGGGGGTGGCGGGCGGCGGCCGATGGTGGTGGGTGGCGACGGGTTGCGGTGGGGGGAGGCGAGTGGCGAAGGCCGGGGGTGGCGGGCGATGGCGGGGGGAGGTGGGTGGTGACGGGTGACGATGGGTGGTGGCTGGAGGTGGTGGGTGCCCGCCTCCATCCGCCGCCGCCCGCCACCCCCGGCCTTCGCCCGCCGACACCCACCACCACCAGCCGCCGCCTGCCATCCGACGCCGACGCCTCCACCCGCCGCCACCCCCGGTCGCCACCCGCTTCCCCCCACCGCAACCCGTCGCCGCCCACCACCACCCGCCGCCGCCTGCCACCCAACGCCTCCACCCACCGCCACCCCCCACCGCAACCCGTCGCCTTCCACCACCACCCATCGCCATTCACCACCACTCGTCGCCACCCACCACCATCCGTCACCACCCACCACCACCCGTCGCCACCCGCCTCCATCCGCCACCCCCAGCCTCCGCCCGCCGCCACCCGTTGTCGCCCGCCTCCCCCCACCGCATCCCGTCACCACCCACCACCATCCGTCGCCATTCACCACCACTCGTCGCCACCCACCACCACCCGTCGCCGCCCGCCACCTCCGGTCGCCACTCGTCTCGCTAATTATACTTACTACCTGGGTTTATATATTACCCCTAACCCTTAACATTCTTTAGCGTGCTAGAACTTAGAACAAATTACAGTATTCACGATTTATGTTAAATATTATGCTTGATGTTGTTTAATTTAATATATAATGCAACAGAAAAAATATGTTTTTCGTAGATTTATTCGAATGAAAATAACGAATAAATCATTCGTCATTTAAAAACCAGCAGAATAATTCATTCGTGGCTGATTTATTCGCGAATGATTCATTCGCGAATAAATCATTCGTGACTAAATTATTCGCGAATAAAGAAATCGTGAATTATTGTTTATTCGAATAATTATTCCGATAAAAATTTATTCGAATAATGCCCATCTCTGCTGATAGCTGGGCGAGTATCGCCGCGTCTCTTTTATTTACAAGGGAGTGCGTATCTTTTGTTCGTTTTTATAGCCGATAGTTCATAGCTTAGTAGCTCGCGGTGAGACTTTAGATAATCAGTAGATGAAGTAAATAGCACCATTTGTATGGGAACCAAGCGTGCCGACTTTTGAGCTCTCACTGAGACGTCACAGTCGGCATTCAGTGATGGGAAAACCTAAACGATTCAAAGAAACCAATGCCCCTCCGTCCCGCAACAATGCAGCCGTCTCTCTCGTACACATAGATTTTATATCTGTGGGCTCGCTCGCTCACTATTATATTTATTGTAGAACGAACAACACTATTCGCTAAATTTGACGGACGAATGAGAAATGGGCTGTACTACGAAGTCGAAGCGATACGCGAGAGTATCGCTAGTCTCATATTCATCATCTCTTTAACACACATGGTCGATTAAAGGCTTAAAGCAAACGCAGCAATGCAATGTAAACGCCGGTTTGTAACGTAATTCTATAGTTACTTAGAAAGTTATGTACATCCTTGGACGCATAAATAAAAATACGGAAAAATGATTAAAAATGAATTCACGCACAATATTATTTAAAAGTAACTTACGTGTGATGGGAAATATGTTTTTGTTTTTGTGCACTGGAAATATTTGGGCACCAGCCCAGTTAATTATCATGCAATGAGGCATTTTTATTTTTTTTCTTACGTGCGGCTGCAACAGCTAACGTATGTGGACTGTCATTAGAAATGGCCATCTCAGTGGCTGTCACTGAGCTCGGACACGCAAAGTAGATACATTTGCTTCTTCTAGTGTGTATTCATTTCTGTGCCTTACGCAGACGGTTCACGGATATTATATTGACATTTGAGACGGCCGGCCAGTACTTATAAAAACAAGCACGGAACTGTTTTTGTCATTTCAGAAAATTAGCGAAATCAATAAAATACATCGTTATTGTAATTGTTGTTCGTGAATTTAAGAAACGTGAATAGAGAAGGTAAAACATTTATAATTAACACTTTTAATCTATTTGTGTAAGGTTCGATATAAAGTTTAATATTGCTATTAACTCGGCGTGCTAGTGACAACTGTGGAACCTGGATAATTGAAACCTCAAGGGACCGGCATTTTGGTGTCAATTAACCAGGTTTTCCTCTTAAGCAGGTCTGATCAATTATACAGGTTCAAAATGAGTTCGTGTCAATTATAGAGGCTCTCAATAATAGAGGTTCCGATCTATATAATTTCTTTTATGGAGGTCATCAAAATCGTAAAAAGACAAAATAAGAAGTTTTTTATATTAACCTTTTATTTATTTGACATGAAAGTTAAGTATCATGAAAGTTCGCCTTACAAAAAAGGAATGTGTTTCTTAGATCTATGTTTTTAGTTAATATTACCACTTTGTCGGTCATTGGTCAGGCGCTAATGCCATGAGGATTCACTTTCAAATGAATATTACCAACAATCGACCAAGTGGTACCTTTAACTAAGCACATATATGACACTTCATTACTTGTTATACAGATTTAAACTAGAAAATACTTCTTTAATTAAACGTTTACGCACAATGTTTTCTAACAGAATGTTGTCAACATTAAATTGCCCTACATTATTTTACTCGTAAATAATGCGAACCTACCTCAATCAGAAAAATATTAACAACACTGTTTCAATTATAGAGGCTCGGGCTGCCGACATTCCAATTACAGAGGTCAAAAATTTAAAAGTGTTTAAGAAGAAAAATATTAATAATAACTGTGTCAATTATAGAGGTTCGGTATGGCGACATTCCAATTATAGAGGTCAAAAACCTAAAATTTGAATTTCAATTAACCAGGTTCTAATATTCCAATTATAGAGGTCTTTCGTCGTCAAGGGACCGGGACCGGGCATTTCGTTCCAATTAACCAGGTATTTCAATTATCGAGGTTTCAATTATCCAGGTTCCACTGTACATTTGCTTCTTCTAGTGTGTATTCATTTCTGTGCCTTACGCAGACGGTTCACGGATATTATATTGACATTTGAGACGGCCGGCCAGTACTTATAAAAACAAGCACGGAACTGTTTTTGTCATTTCAGAAAATTAGCGAAATCAATAAAATACATCGTTATTGTAATTGTTGTTCGTGAATTTAAGAAACGTGAATAGAGAAGGTAAAACATTTATAATTAACACTTTTAATCTATTTGTGTAAGGTTCGATATAAAGTTTAATATTGCTATTAACTCGGCGTGCTAGTGACAACTGTTGCATATATTATGTCAAAGCGTGATAAAAGTGAATAGTTCTAAGAACGTCCTATATCCCAATTAATTTGTGTCATAATGATGTCATCGGCACCAAGGCTCCGCTGCCTGGGTATCAGTATCACCGCTAAGCAAAAATGAAATGTTGCGGGCAACACACATAGTTAAAACACTTTTTGTTTTGATAGCATCTAAGAGTAGTGAAGTAAAAACCGAGTATAAAAAAGCTTGCCAAATTGGTGACTTTGCATATGCTCTCAGACATTGGTGACACACAAACGAGTAAACGGCTGCATTAATTTAGTTTATAGTTTTTGGATTAACATTCAACCTCATTCCAATCAGTTAACGTCATTCTTTCTGACGGCTGTCTTCGTTGTTTTACACGTCTGGAATTATAAATATGTAAGTATACCTACAGGATGTTTTTTTGATTGGCGTTAAATTTAAGGGAAGCTTATTTAGATCAAATATCATCAATTTGTCGAACAAATTTTAATTTCTCTAAGAAATTTGTATCTTAATTTTTGCTGTTATTGAGTTTAAAAAAAAGAAGTTGAATGAAAGAA
Source organism: Thaumatotibia leucotreta (assembly GCA_025490895.1). Classification (NCBI taxonomy): domain Eukaryota; kingdom Metazoa; phylum Arthropoda; class Insecta; order Lepidoptera; family Tortricidae; genus Thaumatotibia; species Thaumatotibia leucotreta. Next base: position 25,902 of record JALPQI010030917.1, read on the forward strand.
CAAGTGTATTGTAACCTTTATTATATTCTAATTCTAACCTTACTTATTCGTATTTTACAAAAAAGCTTCTATAAATGCACCGAGCAACGTGTAGAATTTAAGGAAAAAAAACAATTTTTTATTCCTCTTGTTCGTTTATTGGTTCACTTTTGAAAATATTGATACGTTTGAGGGCAAACTTAGTACAGTCGGCTCTCGTTGATTTGAAACTTTAGACTTTATATTATAATTAAGTATAAAATTAATAAGAATAAAGTAAGTAAGAATACATGTGTCACTCACCACCCCAACTCCTCCTGCGGGTGTCGTAAGACGTAAAAGTCGACTAAGGGATTAAAGTGTCATTGACCATTCTACAAGATTGATGATGGGCAGCAGCGTCGTCATAGTGGACACATTACTGCGATCGCCAATCTGCTTGCCCAGCGTGACAATTATGGGCATTTACCACCTAATGCGCCTATATGCATAGTTAAAAGGAGAGGCCTACGTCCAGCAGTGTACTAACATAGGCAGATGATGATGATAAAATTATTTCGAACTCTCAATTCGACATTAAATAAGCATAAACTTGTACAGATAAATGGGTCAGATAAATAGGTAACAGATTTTGGTCACTTTTGTGGGGAAAACATTATAGGTTAAGATTTCTGGTAAATAAGTAACCTATCAGAATTTTCAGATTTTTACCTCATGTGTTTAATGTTATAAATGTTACCCTCCTATTAAGGTGCCGCGTAAAAAATAATGGAGGGTTGAGTTATCTACAGAATATATGTAAATGTTAATTTACTCCATTAAAATCCGTATGACTCAAACACATGCTTACAATACAAAATTGGAAACACCCATAAGTCATGTCATGTTACCCGTCGTGAATCTTTCACTTAATGGTCTCATCGGAAGATCAGCGCTGGCTCACGCCAGCAACATGCTGAGATGAGACCTTTTCGTGGCACCTTTTCTTTTTCTTTTGTGTACTGTCTTATTTACTTCGTCCTTTAATGAGTGTCATGAATAAATTAATTTCTATTTCATTTATTTATTTTTATTTTCAGTGCGAGCTATGTTTTGGGTGTTATTAGTGATGTTGACGCTGGCCGCTGCGCGGACGCATCCCGCCCCAACCACGCTGCACCTGAGCCAAGATCTGCAGTATGAAGACGTAAATAATTCTCATCTAGCGACTCGCTCACACTTACAGCCCCTGTCTCGCTCATCGGATGGCTTTAATGACGCTCGCGATCTACTCGGAATGAGAAGGTTGAGAAGAAACGTAATTGGATCAATGTCATGTCGTTGCAGGACAAAAAGAGATAAAATTTGTATTTCGTGTCCAACACATTCGTAAGTACCACGGTTCTGTCTGTCTGTTTGCAGTTTAGGTCAGTGAAAGTTTAGTTAATCAGAAATTTGTAATTTGTTATACAAATACATACAGGGTGGTCCAAACCTTGACGTCAAAAAATTTTTTTCAGATTCCTCACGTCATGAACTATCAAAATATACCCCATGTATGTTAGCCGATTTTTTGTAGTTTTCGAGTTATGAATTTTTGAACATTTTTTTTTGAGAAATTCTGGAATGAAGGAATTTATTAATAAAAAAAAAAACTGTTGGGTTTTTTAACTAGTTTCTTTTTGTAAAAGTATTACTACAAATAAAGCATTTACTGACAAAAAAATTAGCGTCCTCACTTTGATAAAAGTAGGATAAAAAATACCAAATTCAAAATTTTACGTTAAAAATGCATCAAAATAGCATTAATGTACGTAAAGAAAAAAATAAAACATATCCCAAGGATTTTTGGTAATGTAAAGACTGGCCTAGACCTTAAACCTTCGTAAAAGCAAAAAAAAGTGATACTTAATAATGAGGATTTTTCGGAGTAGTCGGTCAAATATACTTAAAAAAGCTTAAAATTTTAAAGTAGTAAAAAATTACTTGAATAACTACACAAATTGAGTTTTCGTGGTTTTTTCTGTCTTTGTTTATTGATAAAAACAACAAAAGAGACGAAATTTCACTTTATTTTTAAATTAAAAATTTTGAAGTTTTTTTTTAAGTTTATTTGACCGACTACTCCGAAAAATCCTCATTGTTAAGTATCACTTTTTTTTTGCTTTTACGAAGGTTTAAAGTCTAGGGCAGTCTCTACATTACCAAAAATCCTTGGGATATGTTTTATTTATTTTATTTACGTACATTAATGCTATTTTGATGCGTTTTTAGCGTAAAATTTTGAATTTGGAATTTTTTATCCTACTTTTATCAAAGTGAGGACGCTAATTTTTTTGTCAGTAAATGCTTTATTTGTAGTAATACTTTTACAAAAAGAAACTAGTTAAAAAACCCAACAGTTTTTTTTTATTAATAAATTCCTTCATTCCAGAATTTCTCAAAAAAAAATGTTCAAAAATTCATAACTCGAAAACTACAAAAAATCGGCTAACATACATGGGGTATATTTTGATAGCTCATGACGTGAGGAATATAAAAAAAATTTTTTGACGTCAAGGTTTGGACCACCCTGTATAATGTCGTCGCGAAAAATAAGTTTTTCTCAAACATACAATGAAATATTGTTGTTTTGTTCCTTATAATAGGCGGCGAAGTATGACGTCTCAGGTGCGTCTAGGACAAGAGGTCGTTAATGGTATTTAATACAAACCTTGATGGCCTAGGCCGGCACAGTGCTCTTTTTTAATTCCATTCCACATAAATTTGTGAAACAGGCATCATGCCATTCTGCCACTATGAAAATAAAAAATATAAAACTTTGATGTTTTTGTTCTTTATTTCATTGCATGTTTGAGAAAAGCACTATACATACCTCGGCCGGAAATATAGGGTTGCCCGCCTCAGATCTATCCGGGTTCGCTCGGCCGTATGCATATATTATATACTTGTATATGTCTTCCGCCGGCAACCCCTTACGTCCCGGCCTCTATAGCAATGTAACTACAATTAATTAAGATGGAATTCATATAGACTAATTTGAATCCTTGTAATTTGTTAATAGTCTTAGCTTCTTTTTTTCTTAATTTGTTAACTAGATTTTAGCCATAGTGAACTGATATTTGTGAATTAAACTTAGACAGCATTGGGAATTGATTCGGACTTGTTTCCTAGTTCAAACATCCGGTGCAATTGAATCTTATAACTAGAAATGAAACGAAATTTATTTGTTAGAAGTTATGGTATATAAATTAGATCTTAAATTATTAGTCTACTAGTACAAATATTAGTCTTATATCTAATCCTTATATCTACATAATTTACATATATACATACTAAATTAACTAGGAAAATACATCACCGACACATAAACTCGTCGACACTATAAAAACTGCTCTAATAAATACCTATGTAAATGTTTTTTGAAAAGTGTAGGAATAATATGTATTAGTTTTTAGTAAAACGTCCCACTTTGTCGCTTACCATAAAGACGAGATTTACTTGTATCTTCATATGAATAAACCGACAAAGCGGCTTTAACCCACGCTCAAGCACATATTAAGGTAAACATGGCAATTTAAGTAACTTTATATAATGATTAACGTATAACGATTACGCCTATGAATAACACAATTAATATAACAATTACACCCTATGGAAGATATTTGATTATGTTTTGGAGCATCGTTGGAAGCGTTTGCAATGTGCTCTTTCATGTTCAATAATACAATTAAGAGGTGCCCAGTCAGGCTTGAAACTTTTGCAAAACAGGCACCCTGTCTACTATGTTAAGGCTCGTTCCTGCGACAAACACTCAAGAGCAATGAAAACGGGTCACATTGTAAAGAAACTTCCTTAGAAAGTGATCCGTTTTTACTGCTTTTAGGTGTACGTGCCTGTGCACTTATTGGATAACCTAACAACATTGTAGGGTAACACTGTAACTTTACTGTTCCTTTTAGTTCATAGTCACTCGAAGGATGATAAGCAGTTAACATTTTGACAACTTTCTACCTGGTTAGCCTGGTTGATCAAAGATACCCCACACTATAGGGTCACGGCAATAGTACATTGTGCATCTAATGACTCGAGTTAATTAGTATCCCGCTTGCCGACCGTGATGCATACAATGTTTTTCATCACACATGCGGACAAAAAAATAAGTTTTAAGACAAAATATTACTACGTCATTTAGTAACCTAACATTTCCTTAACTTCCTAGGGAATTTCACTTTTCTATAACTCCGGCGATGCATGCAAACAATGGCGCGCTTACAAAGCAAGTGTGATGAAAAATAAAAAAAATATCCCCACACTCCGATTATATACAAGAAAAACATTATTTTTCTATATTTTATTCTACTACTTGTTGGCGTGATTAATAATATAAATACCTGAACCAAATTGCAGATTTCTAGTTTGGTGCTAACGGCCACTGAGCTATGCTGCGGGCAGACAGACAGACATGGTAAAACTATAAGGATTCCTAGTTTACTACGGAACGCTAAAAACGATTCCATAATTATATTTTTCCAACTGAAAGGCAATATTACTCGTAAACCCAGTCGAGAAGTTTATTCATTTAGACGTCTAGAGTTATTGGATAAACCGATTAAAGTTTTCCGGGTGGGATCTTAAAGTATTTAAAAGTTTTAAGTAAGATTTACAGTTATGATGGTAGTAGGTATATACCTTGTTTTATTATTCTTATCATGAGTTGGCCGCGGCTATAATCGTGTAGAGTAAAAAAAAACATTACAGACAATAATTCGATTCCTTACATACTTTTTGCAACACAGCCTCTCTACAAGTCTGAAATAAAAAGACGATTGAATGTCATTGTCAGTTGTTACCAAAATTTTTGAGTACTTAAAGTAGACTCGCCAAATTTTTAATTAAAATTCGGTAAAATGGAAATATTACGGTCTTCAAAACAGACCAAAGTTATTATGGACCATCTGTATTACAATATATTGTTCGCGTAATGTAAAAATAGTCAAGTGCAACAGTGTGTGTGTCTATACATTGTATACTGAATCTTAGTCTTGTGATCATTACAAGTGAGAAAATTTACTCGGTTTCATGATATCTCTCAATATGATTTGTGCTTTTTAGTTTGTGTGTGTGTGTGTTTTAAATAATATGTACTCGGTATACTGCCTTTCATTTCTATTTTCTATTGATGGTCTGTCTTCGTCTACAGGGTAAGTCCTGATGAGATTTTATTACCGTAAAACCCACATAACTACAGTCTAATCGCTCCTCCAATATCCTCCATTAGGTGTTAGGTACACCTAATTAACTTAAGGTCAATGCGGGTAAGACCGTCTATCAGGAAAGTCCGTCTACCAACTGATTTCCACCCCTAACTCAACAGCTTAGGACGCATGACAGACTTTCCTTTAAAATAAAATCTGCCGGACTTACCCACACTGACCTTATTTTATTAATCGTGCTATTTATACGCAAAAACTATATCTATATCTAGTTACTATAAATGTATAGGAATCTGGTAACAAAAAAAGGAAACTTCCGTACAAACTTTCTGTTGTAAGGCCCGTCCTGGCGTAAGGCGGGACGGAGCTATACCAAGGAATGAGATAGTTAAATTTATCTCATCCCTGAGTAGGTAGGTATAACTCCGTTCTTACAATTTAAGCTCGCTCCCCACTCGTAAGCGAATCCCGGCGCGAAGCCGCGAACGCGAGTGTGGAATCGATTTCGCATATTGTTCGCATCTTGGTGCCTATAATCTATTTTACTGAGATATATCGGGTTTGTCACAAGGCAGCGACTTACAGGTATAATCCAGGCCTTAGTTTAATTACTCTGATAAAAAAAACATACCTATACCCATACCTAATATGAGTGAATTAATTAAATCATGTAATTGCCGGACCAGCAATAAACAGATTGTGAAAGTGGCTTTCATAGTTTCAAGTGACTCTTCTCCGTAATTAACTCTCATAAAGTTTGGAAAGTGAAGGCACGTGAGCTGCATCGGCGTGCCTTGCGGCTAAACGCCTTTATTTTCCGCACGGACTTGCATCTCTCGTACTCTCGGCCATCAAAAAGCACTAAAACTGATAAAATTGTAATTACAAGAGAGATCATTTGGTTTATCCTAGACATGTAACTATTTTAGAATTATAACTAATGTGAGACACAAACATATTAAACTATTATCGAACCTCGTAATTTAAGTCAATGATTGCTCGACATGTTTCTAACTTACACGTCGGGTTTTGACCGAGAATGCTCCGGACGAGGGCTTTTAATGGGTAGAAACATGTCGCGCGATCTTCGACTTAAATTACCCGGTTTGATAATATTATAATATGTAAGTATTTGTTGTTTAAACCTTAAATTGGCAAATTAAAAAAAAAATCGTGCGTTCCAGCCTCCTCGCCATTGTGTAGACCACAAAATTTTGTCTTAAAAATAATTACAAAAAGTGGGTCAATGACTATGTACACTGTGAGGTACATTGCCAATTTAAGGGAAAATCAAAATGGATAATTATTTGTCACGCCATCACCATCAGCCTATAGTTATTAATGAACTGCTGGATAAAGGCCTGTCTTATTACCTATGTGTACGGACGCATTAGGAGGTAAATACCCATAATCGCCACGCTGAGCAAGCTAGTTGCCGATCGCAGTAATGTGTCCACTATAATGACGCTGCTGCCCGTTATCAATCTTCGATAAACAAATGGTCAATGATAATTTTACCCCTTAGTCGACTCACTCACGTTACATCAAATATATATAATAAAAATAAAAGCAAGTTTTTGCAAGTTTGGTGGTAAATAAATAAAAAATGACTTTTTTAGTACAGATGGTGCCTTTTTTAGGCTCCTTTTACATCAGGTCCAAAACTTCGGAGGACCATCCGTACTAAAAAACGTTATACGAGGCACGTGCAAAAAGGAAATTCGTAACTCGTGACGATTTAAAACCTCGGTCTAAATCATCGGTCGTGTTTTAAAACAGCGCCACTCGTTTCGAACTTAATTTTTTTCGTACTTGTATCGTAATGTACTATTTCGAGTGTTGGCGAAACGAGGCCCTGGCTTCGGAAGTCAAGATCCGTTTTCCTTGTGTGCTTTTACCGTCCATTAGTATCAAGGAGTCTTAATACATAATATAATAACATTAGTCTTTTGACATATAAGATAATGCCGGCTCCTATGAAGATTGATGAGAATTTATGAAAGAAGAAAGATTGTTGGACGTATTATAGGAGTATTATGTAAGTTCATTTTGAACAGACTCCAAAAAAGGAGGAGGTTTACAATTCGACGAAATCTTTTTTTTATGTACGAGTAGGTAACTAGGTATGTTCCCCGATTACTCGAAGATGCGTGGAACGATATGGAAAATTCTTTTTTTGTGAGTAGAACAGTTTCATATCGTCTAGAAAACACAGTTTTAAAAGGGTTTCCGTTGTTCTTAAAGCTTTTTTTACGGTACCTAATAAATATTCGGGGTCAATATTATACAGGCAGTTTTCAGGGTTCCGTAGTAAACAAGAAACTCTGAACACGGAACGTTGAATAGGTCTTTTAAAAATAATAAGGGTCCCAAAAGAAACTTTTTTTCTAAAGTTAATTATTCAACGAATTAAATGTACCCCCCTCTAACTCTTGATCTATGTGTCAGAAAAATATGGAAAAAATCATGAATAAGCCGAATGTATAATAGTTTAAAATAAAACTATTTCGATTATAATCGGTCCAGCCGTTTTTGATTAACTACTGAACCCTACATTCAGTATGGCCCGACATGCTCTTGGCCGGTTTTATAATTTCACTTCGAAAATACAGCCGAACTAGTCCATAACGAACTTGTCGGTTCATTTGCCTAATGGACAAGTTGTAACTTGTTTCCACTCGTTAAAACAAGAATATAATGTCTCCTGCACACTAAGTCAGGAAAAGCAAATAAATGTAGAGTCTAGCCAGCGAGTGACTGCACAAAAAAACCCAGAAAATTAAAAAAAAGTGACCTGGCAACAAATTGTCTACCAAATTAATTGTCAGTTTGACAATGACAGGTCAATTGATAGGCAGAATTGTTGCCATGTAAGGGTGCGTTCAAACCAAAAGAGCATTCGCTGTTCTATCCCCCGTTCTACGAAATCAACCAATCACGTTTTGTGTAGCGATCGAATTTCGTAGAGTGGGGGGTTAGAACAGCGAATGCTCTTTTGGTTTGAACGCACCTTTCAGAGTATCGAAAAAATGCTTGTGCAACCACTCGCTGGTCAGACTCTAGCACTATACTGTTAAGTGTAAACTTTATGACATTTACAAATAAGGACTTTAAGATATTTATTCCTTCCGTAATTTTTCTATTATTGCGATTATCTCGACAATCAGTATTCAGTATTACTGTTTACAGTGATGGCAGTATTTTATAGTTATGTACCTATTTGAGTAAACGAGTAGGTACCATACTTCAAAGCCGACTTTATTGTCGCATTATTTATATGCGAGAAGTGATTTTGCTGCGACTTAATTTCTCAAAAAGCTTGACAATTAATTTTTTTGCGTCATAACATAAGTACATACTAAGTATGATTTTAAAAAGTTATAAGTAAAATTAAGCGACATGAATGAAACATACATACATGAAATAGAACTATGAAAGCGGATAAACTCGCGTATATTGATTAAATTTAACTTCATCCAGACGTTTCGAACACTTTACAGTGTTCGTGGTCTGCGGGCAAGTTTATCCGTTTTCATAGTTTTATTTCATGTGTAATCTTCACGGTAACCGAAGAAAATATTAAGTTATAAGTCGCCAACACACAGTAGATCGAAATGAATAAAAAATGGACATTCGCATTTTTTCCTATAAATCCTATTTTAAAAAATGCTCTTCGGTTGGAAATGATATGAGGATTAAAAAATGTTATATAAAATTTTTCTAAATGAGGCTTATTTTAAGCAGAAAAAAATAAAATAGATTTTTTTGTATGAAACTGAAAAATAGTTATCTTATTGTAAGAAAACCGTAACCGATCCAGCTTTCAAACCTTTATAATATCATTGTCCTACCTTAGAACAGTAGAAAATAGTTAAAACGTTATCTCAGTAGGTGCCCGTTTTTGTTTTATAGTCCAATCAAAAGTCAGTAAATACAAAAATTTTCTTAGTTAACAATTTTTTTCTTTTCGTTAAAAAGACGGTATATTCATGACAATTTAGTATAAAAATAAAATATTTGTGACATTTTATTAAGAATAAATGCAATTTTTTATAAGAAAATTGCATGGAAATAGAATCATTTATTGCGGTGATTTTATTGATAGTAAACATATAGCTAAAACATACTTGAAATCAACAATAACTATATAAGTAAATAAAAAATGCCTTTAAATTTTTTTTATTTTAACACTGCAGCACTATACTTACTTTTTTTTAAATAGAAAACATAAGCACTGATGGCAGTGATGATACTGAAAATATAGAAACGTTTGAAAGTGTAGAAGAAGGTGGTGAATAAAATAGATCTAAGATACAATGTATTTTTTTACAACTTACATTGTAATTTTAGAATTATAACGAACGTGAGACTCAAACATAATTATTTGAATATTTATCAAACGGGTTAATCACGTAATTTAAAGTCGATAATTACTCGAGATGTTTCGATCCATTTAGAGGATCCTCATCATGGAGAACCCGCGACCACGTGCAGCGACATAGTGCACGTCGGGCTTTGGTCGCGGGTACTCCATGATGAGGATCCGAAACATGTCGAGCAATTATCGACTTTAAATTACGTGAGTAACCCGTTTGATAAATATTTAATTACATTGTAATTGTTGATTTCAAGTATATTTAAATTTTTTGTTACTACCATAGTTATTAAGTACATCGCAATAAATGTTTGATTTCAATGTCTTAATTTTTAACCATTTTCTTGGGAAAACTTGTATTTATCTGTATGAAAATGTCATAAATATTTTATTTTTATACTAAATTGTCATAAATATACCGTATTTAGAATGAAAATAAAAAAATAGTTAACTAAGAAAATGTTTTATTTACTGACTTTTGATTGGACTATAAAACAATAACGGGCATCTACTGAGATAAGGTTTTAACTATTTTCTACTGTTCTAAAGTAGGACAATGATATTATAAAGGTTTGAAAGCGGGATCGGTAACGGTTTTCTTACAATAAGATACCTATTTTTCAGTTTCATACAAATGAAACACATTTTATTTTTTTCTGCTTAAAATAAGCTTCATTTTGAAAAATGTTATATAACATTTTTTATTCCTCACATCATTTCCAACCGAAGAGCATTTATTAAAATAGGATTTCTAGAAAAAAATGCGAATGTCCGTTTTTTATTCATTTCGATCCACTGTGCAACAGAGCTAATCTTCCTGTGTCTATCAAGTGACACGTTTGGAGTTTGTGGTGTCCAATTGTCCATAGCTATCTATTCTTAGCAGCACGTTACTAGGAGGCCCGAATACTTGAATGTTTTTTTATAAAAATGTGACATAGGCTGGAGAGGTAGGCGTCCATGCATGTCGGTGAATGCTTACCGTCAAATGACTCTATCGTTTGTATCCTTTGCCGAAAAGGGCAAAGTTGCAAATATGCAATTTCCATACTACGGCGAGACTAGTAACGTGCAGTCACTTTGGCTAAAACGCCAATCTTGTTGATTGATTGAAGTATCTGTTGAAATTCGGATTGTGGGCAGTCGGTAGAATGGTGGGCGGCAGGGATTGGAAACCGTATTTTGCCCATATGGTTATTTTTTCGTTATTAGTACCTATTTATTTTTTTTGTTAACGGAGTAATTTAAAGATTTATTAAATAATTATATTTGTCGACAACTTGAGAGATATACCAGCGATATAATAATGGATATACAGTCTGGCAAAAATAAGTGTATTCCCGTTGCCCATGAGATTTTGGGACTCAGAATGGGTCCGCTTTATAATGTATTTTCCACATCCACAGACACGTCGGACACGTGAGAGGTATATAAACTTTCCCCCTTATTCATAAACGTTTGTTAACTTAACAAGCCGCTAATAATTGTTTGTCCCTTTTGCTCTTATGGACACATTGTTAAGACCGAAAGGGACAAAGAATTATTAGCCGCTTGTTAAGTTAACAAACATTTATGAATAAGGAGGTTTATATATTTCTGGGCGCTAGCACATCTCGTGTTTGGAAGCAACTCGCATCTACACTTCAATGTTTAATCAATTCAATCGAAAAGAGACTGCGCTTTGCTGTCAAACACAAGATGAAGGGTCCACAGAAAAAAACATGTCTAGTGCCAGAGAAACTTTATTCTGTTGAAAGTGAGGTGGTTTTTCCTTCTGTAATTTGAATTGACTAGACATGTTCTTTCCGTGGACCCTTCAGATGTGCTAAGGCTGCTGGATGTAATTTTGCGATCTATTTGCATGACAGATAAAAAGTGGCAACATACATTTAATATGTAATATACAATTAAAGTTTCGCAAAACATCCTTGGCGCATCGGCAGTGTGGAGTCTGCCTAAGAGGTGTCGCGGGAAACTTGCTCCCAGTAACTTTGATTTCGCGAGAAACAATTGTGTAGACTGCGTAGTTTGTGTTATTGAAATTTATTGGTGAGACTGTACCGTTGTACGAAACTCGGATACTTGAAACTTTGAAACATTTTACGCAATATTAGTAGTAGTATCTTGAAAAAAAATCTGTGCGGGTACATAATTATGTGCAGAAAATAACTTTAGTTAAGTATAAGATACCCATTCAAAATGACTCGAACTACTTTATTTAATTATAGTGTCTGAACATTATTCAAAAAATATTTTCTATTCTTTTTTTTTTTTCTTATACCACGTCGGTGGCAAGCAAGCATACGGCCCGCCTGACGGAAAGCAGTCACCGTAGCCTATGGGCGCCTGCAACCCCATGGGTGTCACATGCGCGTTGCCGACCCAATAAGAACTTTAAAATTCAATTTCCCTTTGCCAAAACTGCTATCGTAATGCTATCTATGTCTGAAATAAGTAATTTAATATGGCGCATTTTTTAATTGAGTTGAGATATTTCGTAAAACGTAATTAAAACATGAACTTAAATTATATCTTACACCCACTAGGTATATCAAGTTCAGCTCGTGATATGAAAAATACCTGAGGTTTTATTAAGTTCAATATCCAAAAGGTCACATTGAAGCTTTCCAAAATTTAGATGTTGGAATTTAATTTACCCTTCGGTTTCCTAGAATCCGTGGGCCGCCATCTTTTAAAATGCTTCCGCTGCCTACGTAGGCCACTCACTTTTTTTTTATTAACCTCCATTACCGTATAGAAGTCTAACTATAAGATAATTAAGCCAGCCAACCAATCAGTTGTCACTCCTATGATAATAAGGATATTATGATAGGGGTGATAACTATACAGGATGGCCAAAAAATAAGTGCGTTCCCAGTGCCAGTGAGGTTGTGGGAAGCAGGATAGACGCTCTAGGAGACTTATTTGGAAATTAGTACTTCAGAACAGGTAGTACCCAGTACTATTTTAGGTACGTATGTATAAAAAAATGTCGACCCGTTTGAAACTTCAAAAAATCCCCTAGGAAGCCCAAAAACTCACAGGCAACGGGTATGCGTAATTTTGTCGCCACTAATCATTGACTTGAATTACGTGAGTAGCACATCATCAGCCTATCTCAGTCCACTGCTGGACGTAGCCTCTTTATTAACTATGCGTATAGACGCCTTAGGATGCAAATGCCCATAATCGCAACGCTGGGCAAGCGGATTGGCGATCGCAGTAATGTGTACTGTAGAAGAAGCAAACGATAGCTGAGCAGAAAACTAAATTAAACCAAGCAGCTGACTGTGTTTACCAACGGTTTATTGATCACTGACTTATAAATATTTACAATTTTGTATGTGACATATATTTTAAAAATAGAATAAAAGGACAACCAAAGACAATAAAAAAGTATAAATAAATTGTATAAAAACTATGTACAAATACAACCTCAACATTCCACCCCCTTGTGTGCAAAGCATACAAAATTAGCCAGGCCAGGCAAGGACTATGTGTGCAGCCTGACCAATTTTTTAGAGGGTCGACGAAGAAGACCACCTGAAGTATCTACGTCCACCACTCTGACTACACCATCTCTCCCAGGGAACGTCGCAGCGATGCGGCCACGTGGCCAGATACCTCTCGGTAAATTCTGGTCCACAATGATGACTAAGTCGCCAATAGCCAGGTTACGTTCTCTGTTTTCTTCAGTCTGGCGGGGTTGCATAGTTGGCAGAATTTCTTTAACCCATCGATTCCAAAAATGATCGGCTAATCTTAATGCCTTTCTCCAATCAGCACGTCTTAGCAGGTCTCGGTCATCAAGAGCTGCGGGTATGACTTGGTTTGAGGATGAGCCGATGAGAAAATGAAAGGGTGTGAGCGTTTCTGGGTCTTCGGGGCCTACGGGAACATGAGTCAGGGGTCGAGAGTTAACTATGGCTTCAGCTTCATGGATGAGGGTTGCTAGCACTTCTGGGTTGGGTGCTCTTTCTCGAAGAGTTGCGTTCAGTGCGACTTTGACGGAGCGAATTAACCTCTCCCAACAGCCACCGAAAGACGGAGCGGCGGCCGGAATGAAGCTCCATTTAATGCCTTCAGTGGCAGCAAAATCATTGACTTCTTGTCGGTAAAACTCTCGTAATATTCTATCAGCGCCGACAAAACAAGTACCGTTGTCAGAAAATATCGTAGCAGGTGCCCCTCTCCTTGCAATGAAGCGTCGCAAGCTCATTATAGCTGAATCAGCAGAAAGGGAGTTTACAAGTTCCAGATGAATAGCTCTGGATGTCATGCAGGTATACAAGGCCACGTAACGTTTCTCTTGTCTTCGACCAATCGTGGTGTTTATTGGGCCGTAATAATCTAAGCCCGTAAACATAAATGGGCGACGGTGATGAGCCAGCCGTTCTGGTGGAAGGTTTCCGGTCATTGGGTTCATCGGTCTTGCTCTTTTAATACGACAGAACAAGCATTTGCTAGTAACGCTTCGAACAGTGGTGCGTAAGTGAAGTAGCCAATATTTCTGTCGGATCTCATTCACTATCATTTCATTGTTAGCGTGTCCAGCCCGACGGTGATAGAAATGCACCAGCATACGCACGACCGGGTGGCGACCGTCTAGGATAATAGGGGACTTGACTTCGGAACTAACACCTTGTACAGCGACGATTCTGCCAGCTAGATGCAGTAAGTTGTCTGATCCCATTCTGGGAGAAAGTTTCGCCAGGCGACTGCTCTTTGGTAACAGGTCTCCACGTTCAATTCGTTGTATCTCGTCATTAAAAACTTCAGATTGCACCTTCTGCAGGACGTGCCTTTCTGCGGCTTCCATGAGTTCCGCTGACAGGGGCAATAGAGTGGTGGACGTAGGTAAATTTGTACGTTGACGAAGACTACCGCTAGGAGCAGCGTGATCTACGCGATTTAAGACCGAGCGAAATTTCGATGCAGCTTGCAAAACGCGAGCAGTGGCACGTAAAAGTCGTAGCCAGTCACTGAAATGGCCGAAATCCGCGGTGACAACCAGATGACCAACCACCAGTACAGGAGTCTGAGTCTGTTTGCGTTCTTCCTCAACTTTAGGCTGGCCAGCTGGTTCCACAGGCCAGTCCTCCGGGGACTTCAGAAGGAAGGAAGGACCTGAAAACCATCGGTGGTTAAAATTAAGATGCAGCGGCTTGGTGCGCGTAGCATCATCTGCGACGTTCAAGTCCGTCGGGACCCATCTCCAGTCGTGTACACAAGTATTTTCGGTAATTTCTCCGACACGATGGGCCACAAAGGGTTTGAACGTTCGTGCGTCACTTCGAAGCCAACCGAGGACAGTTTTAGAATCTGTCCAAAGAAAAGTTCGAATTGGCTTTTTCTTATGGAATTCTTTAATTGTCACAGCAAGGCGAGAGGCAATCAATGCACCCTGTAATTCTAAACGTGGTATTGAAGTAGATTTTAGAGGTGAAACTCTCGCTTTACTAGTGACAAACGCGAGCTTGACTGTACCATCGGCATACGAAAATCGCCAATAAGCGACGGTGGCATAGGCAAGCTCGCTTGCGTCCGCAAAAATGTGTAATTCTCTGCGGAGAGGCTCTCCGTTAAGCTTGGCGTACCATCTTGGAATCCTAATACGTGACACATCAGACAATTCTCTAATCCATTCCTTCCACTTTAAAATTTGAGGTGATGGAAATGGCGTGTCCCAATCAATGTTTGATCTCCAGGCCTCCTGAAGAAGTATACGCCCTTTGACTACTATTGGGCCAAGAAAACCTAGGGGGTCGTAAACTTTCATGAGGTGAGATAACACTTGAGATAACACTGTAATAACACGATCTATGTTTATTAAAACTGCCCTGTAGTGCAAGCCCTTCTAAACCAGTTCTAAAACCTAATGTGTCTGTCACAGGATCCCAAGAAACCCCTAAAACTCGGACGTTGCATGGGTCGCTACCAAGTGGTACGTCAGTGCGTTGTGTGGCGCACAATTCAGCCGGCACAAGGTGCAATGCTTCCTGTTCGTTAGAAATCCACCCACACATTTCAAAACATGCATTTCGATGAATGGTTACAACATCGGATGCCAGCTGGGCGGCTTCGGGGATGTCGTCCAGGCTATCCAGAAAATCATCCATGTAAGAGCTATGGATACTTGCTTCAGCTGCCGCTGGATACGAATTTTTATAAGATAATGCATTTTTATGCTTTATATACAGCGCAGTAAAAGGGCTGGACGACGCTCCGAAAATGACAGCTGTCATTCGATATTCTTTTAGAGGTGTTGTCTTCCTAGACTCTATGTCACGCCATAAAAATCGCAGTGCATCCCTATCTTGTTCGCGAATTCGAATTTGAGGAAACATCTCTTTAATGTCGGCAGTTAGGGCGACAGCGCCCTCTCGAAAGCGAAATAAAATTCCTAATAAGTTTTCTAAAAGATCGGGTCCTTGAAGAAGCATCGAATTTAACGAAACGCCTTGGTTCGTAGCTGCTGCGTCGTGGACCACTCTAAGTTTACGTTTTTGTGGGTGATATATTCCAAAATGTGGCAAATACCACCTTACGTTTTCGTTAAAATCACTTAAATTAGTTTTAAAACTCGTTTCTAAATTTATTTTATTGTTATTTGCATTTGACATCTGGCTGTCAAATTTTTGTTGCACTTTATTCAGACTGACTGTACTAGGTTGGTCGTTATCAGATAAGGTTTGAGTTTTATTTGAAAAATCATTTGAATTATTTTTTAAGCACTTATTATTATTGTTGACGCTACTAATTAAAGCAGGATTATAATAAGTGTTAGGATCGCACTCCTCCGCATAATTTTTGACAATCATATTGTCAATAAACTTTTTATACGCGTTAGCGAAGGTGGCATCGCGAGTCATTCGCCGCTCGAGGCTTAAAGCTCTTGACAAGGCTTGTGGGTAGCTGTCGGGAACAAACGATATATTATCACGCCATGGAAGTCCTACTTCATATCTACCACTTGGCAGGCGAGTGGTGGTAGCATCTAGAATTTCGACGGCTCGAGAGTCTAGCTTGCTATGTAAGGTCTCGCGCTTAGAGATGCCAAGCGAGTCGAGTTTGTACTGTTCCTTTATGAGTAATTCTAGGCGTTCAGTCTCAGAAGGCTCGTCGCGCTCAAATTTACAATGGTTGACAAACTCGACTGGCTTAGTTTTGCTGCACGTCGGTCCGTACAGAGTCCAACCAAGCCAAGTGCGACAGGCCGCAGGTTCGGTACGTTTACCTTCACGAATCTCGCGAGATATTGACAGGTACCAATGTTCACTTCCGATGAGAATTGTTGGCGTTGCGTCAGTATAGGTTAAGTAATCGGCTAAGTCACTCAAATGTGCGTATGACTCTACAGTATGTCTAGACAATGTTTGGGTGTTTAGACCTAACGATGAACAAGCCTTAGCGCGCTTTACTAAGTGAATATCGGTTTCGTACTTACCTCTTATGTAAAAATCGACGTATGCAATTTTTGTAGTTTTTTGTAAACCCATTATACCATTGACAGTTATGCACTCTTCGGGTCCTAACAGCCCCAAACGAGCAGCCACACTAGAATCAATTAATGTCGCCGTGCTGCCATCATCAAGAAATGCGAAAGTATCGTAATTCCCCTTTGGACCTGATACTGTCACTGGTAATACTTTTAACATTGTTACGGAGTCCAATAGATTTGACATTATACGTTGGTCAAGTGAAATGTCAGTATTAGTCACAGTCATATTTGACAACTTTTCCATGGCTGGCAAAGAGTTTGGCATGTCCTGTTTAACATTATTTTCAGGGATAGACACACACTCGGTGTTGTTACATTGAATACCGCTCGGTTGAAGTGAACTCAATGTATCATGCCATCCATGTAAAAGAGGATTATGTCGAAAAGTGCAACCATCAACTCCGCATGCTGGCAATATTTTACAAGTTTTCCAAAGGTGTGCCTTACGCTGTAAACATCTGTAGCAAATCTTTTGCTCGCGCTGCCAACGCCATCTATCTTCAATTGATAAAGCTAAAAATTCCTTACAATCTTTAATGTTATGGTGCGAGTTTTTGCAATAAACACATTCTGTTTTACCGATTGTTTTATTTTTAATTTGATTAATTGAATGAATATTTTCACGTTTTAAAGTGACTCGTGGCGGATGGCTAGTTGCGGCAGAAGACCCTATTATTTCAGGCGATAAGGCAAATTTAATATAACGTTCGTGTTCACGAGTCAGAAAATCCGATAACAGTTCTAACTTTGACTTGCAAGGGTTTGTTGACATTTCTGTCAAATCTGCAGCATAGTCAGACCATCTCATTTTCATTAAAGGGTTAAATTTGCCTAAAATGCTATGAAATAATTCTGGCGACTGTAAATATTCTCGTAGACCGAGTAGTTTAATAGTAGACAGACTATTGCGTACCTTATTTGCGAAGATACCTATTTCTTTGAGGTCGGCGCCGAGTCGAGGCAGCGTCTTCAAAATTTGCACTTCGGAGAACACAATCATCTCTGGGCACGCGAAGGTTCTTTCGAGCGCAGCCATTACTTCTTCGGGAGCTGCCGCTGAATTCAGCAAGGAGGCGACGGCTTCGCGTGCAGGCCCGCGGAGCGCGTTATATAAACGCGCGGTATTTTCTGCGGGAGAATAGGTCGCTTTAGTACTGTCAAACAAATATTTAAATTGAAGCCACTGTGATGAGTTGCCGTAATATGTAGGCAGCTCAATTTTAGCTTTCCTCGGCTTGTTCTGCGCAGCAAGCGCTTTGGCTGCGGCGGCCGTATCGGCAATAGCTTGTATAAGCATAGATGAGCCAGGTATTGGCTGTGTAAAATCATGATTCAATTCATTCACTGCGTTAGTTGGCCCGTCGTGACATTTCAAGTTTTGACGTAATAAAGGGCCATTAGTAACTAAATTTTCTCCTACGGTAGGTTCTAGAAGCGGGTTTAAGGCCGCTCCTGAGGGGTCGGCAACCAAGGCGTTGACTACTGCTTGGGAGAGTGGCAGAATAGTGTCACCAGTTTCAGTAGGATGCCTACCCTGATTTATGTCACGAACCCAAGATGCTGTACGAGAATATGCATTAGTACTAACCGTGCGATTGGAAGGATCCTCGGCTGCTAGAGCTGCTAGATTAGCTTCATTTTCTAGCTGTTCTACCTGTTTAAGCTGCTCTAGTAGTTTCCGTTCGTGTTCAAGCTTGCGTTGAGCGAGCTCGTGTTCACGTTGAAACAATTCTTGCTCTCGTTCAATGCTCTTGCGGGCCAATTGGGCTTCCGCGGTCAGACGTCGAGCCTTAATCGTGGCCGATGATCGCGTGGAGCCCGAAGCGTGTGACCTGCAACTAAGGGGAGCATTAACGTGTTCGGCAACGGGGCCAGTATCGCGGCACTCGCGTGACGTCCCGGGAACTTCGGGGGTAACTACGGGTAAACTAATGGTGTCGGCCTTAGCGTGGCCCGGAGTTTTGGACCGGCCGACCCTACCGCTGCCCGAAGCGGGGGTACCCGTTTCCGAGCGCGTCACTTTTGCGCTTTTTGCTGGCGTAGCCAGCTGCTTGCTTTTAGATCGCGTGAACATTAAAGACGGGGAGAAGGACCAAATATAGAAGAAGCAAACGATAGCTGAGCAGAAAACTAAATTAAACCAAGCAGCTGACTGTGTTTACCAACGGTTTATTGATCACTGACTTATAAATATTTACAATTTTGTATGTGACATATATTTTAAAAATAGAATAAAAGGACAACCAAAGACAATAAAAAAGTATAAATAAATTGTATAAAAACTATGTACAAATACAACCTCAACATTTACTATATGTTGATGCTGCTCCCCATCATACATTTTCTATCAAAAAATGGTCAGCGACACTTCAATCCCTTAATCGAATCTTACGACACCCGCGGGACAAGTTGGGGTGGTTAAAAATTAATCTTACTGCACATGTATTCTTACTTTTTGTAAGTAACCCGGTTGTATAATATTTTTCATCACACCTGGGTGCTTAGCCAAGTTGCCAATCGCTAGCGCTTCATCGTTAATCGTAGCTAACTGTCTTTAAACTAATATGAAAGAGTGACAGAGAGGGAAAACTACGTTACGCTACTAGGCGCTAGCGATTGGCATCTTGGCTAAGCACCCTGTTCCGTAACGGCGATGCGCATGCGATAGTTTTGTGAAAATATATTGTTTTATTTACTTTTTTTGCCTCACAGGTGTGATGAAAAACATTGAGTGTGCCTCGGGCGGTACAAAAATTATGAACTCGTGTGAAGTAAAGCCCGCGCCTTCGACTTGGGCTTTACTTTCACACTCGTTCACAATTTCTTATTTACCGCCCTTAATACACAATGTACTATTTAGGTAACCGGAAAGTCGACTATGACGGTTTAGTTGTTGAAATACTGGCTTGCTATAAAGTTATTAGAGTCATTCATTCTGTAGCCCTGGGAACTCATCTGATCTCTAAAGCCCTTTGTTTGCGGAGGACCCCGGAGTTGGCGATTCAATATTTGCTATGCCTTCGCCTTTTTAATCTGATCCTCAAAGTTTCCTCCACCCTTTGTACTGAAATAGAGGACGGCATAAATGTTAATGATGTTACTGTAACGTTGAACGATTTGTGCTATCTAATTATTATTTTGATGGAATTTTCCATACAGTTAACTAGACGAGTACCTGGGTCAAAATTCTTTGCGTTGTCTTATTTTGTGTCCCTAAAAAACGTGACACACTTGTGATTTTTTTATGAAGTGATGTTTTGTTTACAATTGAGTCGCTTAACTTCAAATCCAGGTAAATCCACTCTGCTAATAGAGTGCATATTAAATTGCAATTGCCTAGTTTTTTTTTAAACTTCAGAGTGGATTTACCTGGGTTTGAAGTTAAGCGACTCAATTTTTGATGTATGGATTAAAATCTAGCGTGAAAAAGAAATACAAGTGCACCGGATTTTTTTAATATACTTTGTCGTAAAAGCAACTAAAAGCGTGACAGAGTGGTACGAAATAAGACAACGAAAAGAATTTCGACCGACCTACGGCACAATCTCAAACCAATTTAAATAATATTTGTAATGTTGCTATAGTTGCCGATACTCAGAATGAACTTTTGACAGTTATAGATTAATCTTTATTGATATGAGGGTAAGACTTACCATTTATTCAATAGTCTTAACGTCATATAATATAGTCAAATGTTTATTCTTAGAAATAGGCAACTACCTATAGGCTTACTTGGATAAACAATCATTTGATTTTGACTTCAAATGAAATAATCACAAAAAGAAAAAAATCGCCTCAATAAATTTCTCTATGATTTGGTGCCAACGGAACCATCTCGGGGCTATACCCGATCAAAAAAAGAGTTCGAGTGACATACATACAATAAAATACATACTTTTTCACACCACCTATTCGAATACGATCAAAGTGACACTTTTCTGCTCAAGGACATTCTATTGCCAGCCTAAAAAATTACAATGAAATATGAAAATAAACAGTACGTTCATAATTGATAAAAATTTCTTCAGGATCGATTATTTGCATAAATATGTGATATATCTTTTATTTTTCTCGTTGGTGGTGTGAAAAGCAGTATGCGCGTTAACGCTTGAATCCTTCATTACGCTCAGGATTTCACTTTAGAATCCCTCCCTACGGTCGGGATTCAATTGTAAAATCCGTCGCTCCATTCAGGATTCCATATACGCCCACGCCAGAAATATACCATGTTGATCCCTTGTGACACAATCTACTATTCCATTTGAGAACCTCCACCTTTTTTAAGGGTAGACACATAGCATACAAAAAGTAATTATAATAATATGACACAACACACTCAACAAACATTTTCCCTATTTTGAAACACGTAATAGCTAATAATTCCGCAAATACATTCCATTCCTTTGAAACCATTTGTTTGCAATTACGGTCCGACCGAAATTAAGCCTTTATGCTATAACGATATTAAACGTAACATTTGCCAAAATGCCTGCTTTTGTAGGGCTTATTATAGGTATTAAACATGGTATGAGTTCAACACTTTCTCTGTTCAGTGTCTCAGTAAATTCACCGTCAATAGGAATAGCGAACAATGTACGTAACGTAAATCAACCTTGTATTTATAATAGGTACAATGTTTTTAATTTCCATTCCACCACTTATACCATACCTGGGGGGCTACGAGTACCTTGACGTACTAATGCGATTCAGTTTAGGTCGAGAGAAAGGGACAAGGCTATAGGAGTCGTTTATATTTTATGAATAATTATGTTTAAGTAGATAGTATGGTGAAGGTCGCAGGAGTCCGCTGGATGCGGGTGGCGCAGGACCGGTCATTGTGGCAATCTTTGGGGGAGGCCTATGTTCAGCAGTGGACGTCTTTCGACTGGTATGATGATGATGATGATGATGAGATAGTATGGGTATTTATTTTATTTGTCACGGGATTCGAACCTGCTTCTACGTACTATAACCTTAAGCCACTCAAAGCCGTGTGTCTACCACAATCGTCCGCAAACTCGACAACTCTCCGTTGCGTTGAATTTGCTATAGAGGGCGCTGTAATTAATTCATGATTAGAAAACATCAATTTGTTTTTTTTTTTATAATTAAACAAATTGATGTTGCTGTTACTTTTTTACAATGCGGATAATCCCACAATGTCGTAACAGATGTGCTTACCATAGAAAAAATCAACTGCGAAAGACTCTGGTTGTCACGGGATTCGAACCCGCTTCCTCTGGATTGCCGGTCCAACGTGCTTCCAATTACACCAGACTACCTTCATTAAATTAAATTAACATTAAAGTATTTGAATTTGAATTTATCTCTGGCCCTGTCCCTGAACCTAAACTAAATCGCAACACCCTTGTATCAAATTACAAAATTCTAGTACTATCGGCCACTGAGCTATGCTGCGAACAGACAGAGGGACCGACGGACATGGCGAAACTGTAAGGTATATAAGAGTTCCTAGTTTACTACGGAACCCTAAAAATGGTGCAAAGAATATGGATATTTTATTTATCTTATACAAATCGACCTAGTTCCAGTAATCAACCTAGTAAGGCAATTAGGAATGAATCGTTATTCAGAAGGAAAATGGATTTTAAGGAATACAATAGGCAGGAAAAGTGTTAAGGTGTTTATAATAATTAATCTTATGTTTTCAAAAAACCCCGGAATACAAAGGAGAAACTTGGTCTAGTCCTTGTAAATTAGCGTATTCATTGTTTAACTTTTTCGGCATCAAACCTGCGGGTTGAGTTCTAAATAGTTGAACAATTTCAGCAACCACATGTAGCTTTTCACAGAATAATTGAGGCTCTCGCGGTGAGACAATTTATAGGTACAGGTTTTCAAGCGATGAATTTCAGAAATAGTATTTTAAACGCTTATTTGCTTATAGCATAGACAAGTAGCTAGCAGAGACAGAAAGTTATCTACTCGTATCTTAGGAATTATCTTATACAACGAGTGACACTTGCATCATTATACGTATTAATTATTGACTATTGTAAATACTTAATTTGCTAATTAGCTTTGAGTGTGGTAGTCATTTTTGTCATTTGTCGTGTAATTATATTTTGGCCACATAACAAGGGTACACTGGTGGACCGGTTTTAGGGTTTCGTACTCAAAGGATAAAACGGGACAACGGGACCCTATTATCGCTGTCTGTCTGTCAGTCCGTCTGTCACCATATATAATTATATATTGTATCTACATAGTACTCGTAGTGTTAGTACTTAAAAAATACAACTAAAAAAATATTAAATAAAACTATTTGAATTGAGAGAAATATCTGGTAAGTGTTCAATCTTACATTAATACTTTTTTCAACATTTTGTGCCCAATCTGAAACGTTTGAACGATTTGTGAGCCAATTTCATATGTCTATTTTCATGATTTGAGTAGAAATCAGATAAGTTTATTGGTTTTGCTCGTCGACTAACGTGATTTTATGATATCGAAATTTAATAAATCGTTTATTTGCAATGATTAAAAGCTTAAAATCTTGAAATACATTTGATATTCGTTGATTTTAGAACTTTGTATTAATTCAAAATACGTTGAACTAGAAATTAACTATTTATAATTTATCAATTCACCAGATTTTATGTTATTGCGTCAGAAGAAACTACAAACATTTTGTGTGTAGGTATATCATCATCATCAGCATTCGTTATCATTTCACCCGTTTATCGCCAACTATTGAGCATGGGCCTCTTTTCCTGTACGCCGCTAGCCCTGGTCCCGTGCTTTCGAAGTTACTGTAGTGTCATAGTTGGATATATAGGTACAGAGTACTGGGACATAAAGTACCTGTTTCAACGTAAATTCTGTTTTGCGGGGACCCAACAAATCCTCAGTTCGTGTACCTATATGTTCGTTGGTTTTATCAACACGATTGACGACGCAAGGGATAAGCGACGGAGATTACTAAAGTTTATTGCTTTGGTAATCGTCGGCTCTGTCACATACCCCTTATTCGTAACCGTCTCCTAACTTAGCAAGCTAAGCCGCTAAGTGTCGTTTGTCCCTGTAGGTTTTATAGACATATTGATACGACTGAAAGGGACATGCAATACTTAGCGGCTTGTTAAGTTAGGAGACCTTTATGAATAAGGGGGATAGATTATGCTGACTATGAGCTGGTGGCGTGAGCTTAACTGAATCGATAGCGTAACTTCCTCTGTATATCCAATATCTATCTAATGTACAATACAATCAACATCATCAACCAACTGAAAACCTAGGTAACTGTAGAACTAGGTTCCTGAATGGCCTAAGGTTCCAATTGGTTGATCGTACGAGTAATAGTGCAAACGAGTTACACTACGCACACACTGATATAAATTTCATGTTAGTTGTAAACTAGTTTTCATTCAGTCCCTATCCATGCTTTTACCTATGACTGTCCGCCCCTGACTCGCGTGCATAACGTTCGTGACAGCTTTTTGTATCAGTTAATTGACAATTATTTAAAGACCTGCTTTAGTCTAAAATTATAGGTATGCATTTATTAAGTAATTTTCCTCGCACGATGTTCGTCTAATTTTTTTTTTTAAACCACATCGGTGGCAAACAAGCATACGGCCCGCCTGATGGAAAGCAAATATTTACGCTTACGAATTCTACACAAACACACACCGTTAACTGATAATTTTCTTCCGTGATTTACGCCATAATTGTCTCGGCCTATTTCGTCACACATTCGGGATATTATATGGGCGACCTCTACACAAATAATCTCGCTCGTAGTTGAGTGATCGCTCTCGCCCATGACTCGTGTCACACTCGTGTCGGCCTCCCCTGGGCCCACGTTCGGCTAATGTGCGGCGAGGCTACATCTCCACAAATTATCTCGCTTGCAGTTAAGTGATTGCTCTCGCCCATGTCTCGTGCCACACTCGTGTCGGCCTCCCCTCGGCCCACGTCCGGCTAATATCCAGTGAGGCGACCTCTCCACAAATTATCTCGCTCGTAGTTGAGTGATCGCTCTCGCCCATGACTCGTGTCATACTCGTGTCGGCCTCCCCTCGGCCCGCGTTCGGCTAATGTCCGGCGAGGCGACCTCTACACAAATTACCTAGCTCGTTAATCACGGAGGCGCACTGCTTTTTGTACATGATGCTATCCGGTAAGAAACAGGTGGTTATATTAGTTTTTGGGAAGATTTTCATTAGAAAAAAATTGAGTACCGGCCAATTATTAAAACAATTTCCTGGGTAATTTTAAGATGCGTTTAGAATTCACAAATAATTAATAGTATTTTATGCAACCTTTGTTTAAGAGAGGTCAAAAAAGGTGAGTGGCGTGGGTATCGTTATTAAAGACGCCACGAGCATTTTTTGACTCAGTTAAATGTTGCATACAATACTTTTTCTACGACTACACACTTATCAAATAAAATTGTAAATTTGAGAAATATTCTTAGTCAAACACATTTTTGTTAATCATCACGGTCGGGCGTGAGAGGTCAAAAATAAAAAAAAGCTCCTCTATGGTTTACGATTCATCAGAAATGACATTTAAAATTAGGTTGGCAGCCATGTATTTCGTCATTACGTCTTGTATACACGAGGTGAATTAAAATCCAAAAACGCACTGCGTATATGCCTGAATGCGTTTGTAAGGAATAGAAGCCAGAAGTTGTCTGGTATATCGGCTTTTGGAATATTCGATAAAAAATACACTTTTTTGTTTTCATACATAATAAATGAAATGGTAAGTGTGAGAGAACCTTAAGAATAAAATAAAAGTTAATCTCAGGTGACTGACGGCACATGTCAAAATAAGTAACATTAGAATGTAATAAACATACCTGGGATAACTCGGGGCATTTATACGATAGTGATGTAGCAAAATATTTTATCGACTAAAATATATCGATGTTACTGTGAATGACAACATCAAAATTTTATTCGCGATAGATAAATATTAGGTAGGTACTTACTCCTGAATTAAAATAAAAAATAAATTCAAACGGGTATTTACGCGTTTATTTTAAAATAGTTTTCAAAATATACAATCAATATTAAAATATCAATATTTAAATTGTCATTTTGATTAAAATTGGATCTGCATACTTTTAACGGGTGATAACAAAAAAATGAGAATTGATTCAGAGGCGTAAAAAATATATCTTGTTTATTATTTTTAATGATTGGATGTCCTTAGGCTATTTACACGTAACGGCTATTTACGACACCATTGTTCATGGTAAGATTTTCGTCAAATGTTAAACCCAATGTCTGGACAAGAGTGTTGGACGGCTTCTTTTTTTCTTTTGGGTACATATGTTTTGACCCATTTACACAACTGCACAAAACTTTCAAATTTCCAATTGTTTAAATACTAAATTAATACATTAATGCAAAAAAATCTCCCATACAACAAGATGGTTAAAAATATTTGAGGTTTTGGATTTCCACTCCTTGATGAAATTAACCATTTTTTTCTATACGTATTTCAAGTCATCCAGTAAGACTGTGAAGAAAAAAATATTTTTACAGATCAAAGTATTCTGGTTTTCTTTTCGTCTTGCTACATTCTAAACCAATGTTTTTAAAACATCAACAAGCATTGGAGCAATGTAAAAACTTATTTTTTTACCCGACTGCCAAAGAAGGAGGGTAATGTTTTTCGAGTGTATGTAAGTATGTATGTATGTCTTTTCCTTTGTGACCACCTGTAGCCTAAACGGCTTGATGGATTTTGATGTATGAGGTATCGTTAGATTTGTCTTGATTACGGGAGTGTCATAGGATACATTTTATCCTAAAAGTCCCACGGGATAAAGACATAATAATATTTTTTCTAAATTTCCCTTTAAAAAAATATGTATGCGGTATCATTAGATTCATTTCAATCACGGGAGTAATTAATATAGGATACGTTTTTTCTCAAAATTCCCACGGGAACATGTTAATTCTGCGTCAACGCAAAGCAACTCATGCGTTAGCAAGCAAAAAGATAGGGCGTGGCCTGGCATGCGGCGCGCGGCGCGGTGCGGAGGGGGATATGCTCGAGTATACAGCCCGAATGCGGG
The DNA here is from genome assembly GCA_025490895.1 of Thaumatotibia leucotreta. Lineage (NCBI taxonomy): Eukaryota > Metazoa > Arthropoda > Insecta > Lepidoptera > Tortricidae > Thaumatotibia > Thaumatotibia leucotreta. The sequence goes on from JALPQI010030917.1 coordinate 53,006, forward strand.
CACACGCATGAGGGCACACGTCGTTGACGGTCGTCTCTAAATAGCGATTTTTTCGATACTTCGTCGTCTGACGCGAAACTTATAAAGTATAAATAACTCGTTCTTTTTTTTTTCTTTCGTGTTTCTCTCTTTAAATTTATTCGTTCTTTCTAATTAATTAACTCGTTCTTCCGTTCTTTTTTTTGGTTCTTTCTTAAATTCTTCATATTAATTAATAATATAATAATAATTATTAATTAATAAAATAACTAGGTAGGTAGATATTTTTGGTTAGTTTAAGTAACATACTTTTATTATTAAGTACTTCTCCATTAGTACTGATTTTTTCGGCAATAGGTATCAGATCATTTTAAGAAATAAAAACATACAATATGGGATTATCTCGCAAAACAAAAAGGGCTCAGGCTCGGGCTAAAAAATTAAAAGCCGAATCTCCTGAGGCACGCGAAAAAAGGCTTTTAGAAGCAAGAGTAAGAATGTCCCAATGGTACAGCCAACTTTCACCTACTTCACGTCAAGAGCTTATAAATAACAAAAGTACCCGTAGACGTACTTTACAAGCACGTGAGTCTAGCGTTGATAGGGAACAAAAGCGGCGTAGGCTTGCAGCTAGCAAATCTGAAAAGAGAGCTGCTGAGTCCCCGTCGTCTCGTATGACACGACTCCAGCAGATGCGGGAATATGCCACAAACGTTCGTGAACATGAGTCTCCATCATCTCGCGCTGCTCGACTCGAGCAGATGCGGGAGCATGCGGGAAATGTTCGCGAACACGAGTCTCCACCAACTCGCGCTGCCCGACTCGACCAGATGCGGGAGCATGCCGAATTAATTCGTGAGCATGAGTCTCCATCATCCCGCGCTTCTCGACTCGAGCAGATGCGAGAGTATGCTGTGCAGTCTCGTAACAACGAATCACCTGGCTCGCGTTTAGAAAGACTTTCGGCTATGAGGTCACAGTCTCGTGTTCGACGGCAGTTGTTTACAAATAGTGATGCCACATTCAATGAAGCGATTTCTCAAGTGGCGGATGTGGTGTGCTACGTATGTCATAAGCTTCTATACAAGAAACAGTCACGCAGTATCTTAACTGCTAATATTACTGTTCTACCACAAAATGTTTCAGACCGCATAGATTGTTGCAATAGATGCGCCAACAAATTGTCAAGGAATCAGTGCCCGTCAAATGCATTTTGGAACAACATGACTGTTGCACCTATTCCGCCTGAAATTGAATGTCTATCAGAGATGGAGCTGCGGCTCATTTCTCGGATAAAACCGTTTATAAAAGTGGTGCGTCTGGGTGGTCGTTACGGACAACAGGGATTTAAGGGGCAAGCCATCCTCTTTGCACAGCAAGTTGAAGAGATACCTGAACAGCTTCCATTGAATATAGCAAATGCGGGAATAAGTGTGGTCACTGAAAATTTAGATAACGTGACAAACAATCGACGATACTCGGTAGACATCGAAAAAATTAAGAAAGCATTAGAGTGGCTATTGCGAAACAATCATTTGTACTCTAATGTGCAAATTAATACTAACATTACCAATGAAGAGATACGGTCAAGTATTCTGGAGGCAGTTATCACATTAGAAAATGCAGATCACATTAGAAATGAGCCAAAAAATCACTTCAAGGCTTTGGGACATGACCGTCACATCTTGCGTGGGTCTTTTCACCAAGGCAGTGATCGGTTTGAAGAGGAATCCCGTGGCCGCCAGTGCACGGCTAATGCCGCCACGGCTATCGCCTACTCCAGTTCCAAACCATTAAATGAATGGGCCCCATCTGACTTGGATCGAATTTTATTAGCTGGTAATACATATTTCAACAGGTGCATGTCACGACTTGCAAACAGACCGCAATTTTTAAATACTGAAGAGCTATTACCCGCAGTTTCTGTGGCCGCTACAGAATTCGAATTAAATATACAGCCCGATGTTGTCGTTGGAGTTGTTAACTCGAGTGCGCCATCTGACGTTCTTGAAGGATACTTCCCTAATTTGTCTTCGGGGATTGAATATTTTTTTACAACACACGATAAAGGAATTATTACATGTCAAACAAATATTGCATTGGCGGTAATGAAAGTAATCGTCGAACGCAATCAGTCTCCCGATGTCGAGATCCCAGAATATTACTTATTCGACTCACATTCTCGGGGACCCAAAGGTTATGTTGCACCTAACAGAGGAGCCTCCATGTTGATGAAGTTTGCAAATCAAGGCGATTTATGTCAACATCTTGCTGTTGCACTACAGGTAAGAGGCCATCGAGATATGCAGTATAGTATCACAGCTATAAATGCAACACCCTTGGTCATCCCAAATGAATCGCCAGTACTGAATGAACAACACGACACTCAGATAGTTAGCGACGGCAATCTGAATAGCAGTGATCCTGTTCACGAAGAACACGCGTTTGTTACTACAGCTCTTATGCCGATTGATACTAATATTCCAGATCTAAACGAAGTTGTTTCGAACGCTAATACCGTAGAAGAGAGACCAATACCTATCTACGAACTCAAACGGAAAACTGTGCCCCCGGTCAGCGTCTTGAGAGAGCAAAGAGCAGAAGAGCTAGCGTGGATAAGGTTATTCCCAGATGGTCGAAATGGGCTTAGGGAACAAAGACCCGTTCCAATAACACCGCTCGATTACTACCAAACTCGAGTGATGAGCAATGACAAACGGTTCCAATTTAACGAGTACATATTTTACGCCCTCTCGTTAGTAGAACTTTGCAAGGCTCAACAAAATGTTTCAGTCTGTGGCCGGTTGCGTCAGGATGGAGCTGAGCCCACAGATGTTGTACAAAATGTGCACCTGGTAATGCGCAACATACGTGGCACGTCCGCGTACTGGCACAAAGCGTATACGGATCTTCTTGCCATGGTGAAAAATTTAGGTCCTCCTCATTGGTATCTTACTCTCTCTTGTAACGATTTAAATTGGCCCGACATGCTAAAAGCCCTTTTAGTTGCCGATGGCCGCCCAAATTTTTCTTTTGAAGATTTGACCTTCCTTGAAAAGCAGCACCTTGTCGAGTCTTACCCAGTCACGTTATCAAGACAATTTATGTTGCGCCTAAACACTTTGTTTACTAGGCTGAGAAGAGAAGAGGATCCGATTTTAGGAAAGAAAATTATTGATTTTTGGTGGCGCATAGAATTTCAGCTACGAGGTAGCCCTCACGTTCACATGGTTTTATGGTGTGCTGATATGCCGGCTTTTGACACCCCTGAAGGTATTCAGTTGCTGGAGCGTGTTGTCACGTGTGAGGTTCCCGACGCTGAGGACGACTCAGAGATGCATGATTTAGTCGTTCAGTTACAAACACATCGACACACTCAAACATGCTTCAAAAATAACCGAAACGTTTGTAGATTCGCTTTCCCGAGACCAGTGTCTGAAAACACTACAATCTTAGACGACGAGCAAGCAATGAGAAATGGTGGAAGATTTTATATATTAAAAAGAACAGATTCGGAAACCATGATAAACTGCTACAATTCGAGATTATTAAAACTGTGGCGCGCCAATATTGATCTACAGCCTTGCGGGTCAGCTTTAGGTGTGGCGTACTACATCTCAAAGTATATCTCAAAAGCTGAACCTGCAGAGGTCTCTAGATCAATAAGGCAAGCTATAAGTGCTGTAAGAGACCGCGGTGGAAGCAACTTAAGACGGCTGGTTTTTGCTATCCAAAACGCAATCTTGTCTCACAGAGAAGTCTCTGCCAACGAATGTGCGTTTCGATTGTGTCATTTAAAATTAAGAGATAGTTCACGTAAATGTGTTTTCGTAAACACTTGCGCGCCTGAACAAAGATACCGAATGCTTAGGATTGACACAGAAAGTTCCGAACCGTACAAAAATGTATTTGATAGGTACGTTCACAGACCTCTTTCTCTGGAGCAACTTAGTTTAGGTGAGTTTGCGATTTGGTACGAGGTTGTCTCTACTAGAAACGATACAGAGGAGGATGAACAAGATGCTGATGCCTATGATGCTGAGGATGAGGACGTGTCTAGTCGTCGATACATTACCTTATTAGACAACGTAGGTAGGATGAAAAAGCGGACACGTCCAGCTATACTCCGAACGCGTTATTATACGCTGTCTTCAGACCCAGAAGCATATTACTACTCATTGGTCCTGACTCATATTCCGTTCCGAGCAGAGGAAGAGTTGTTGGATGGTTTTAATACTGCAAAAGAAGCTTTCTGGGCCAAAAGGCATCGACTACGTCCGCTGCAAGAAGGTTTTGACGCCGAAACTATGATGCGGTGGGAAACTGAGATCCAACAAGCTATAAGCCGCATTGTGGCAGAAAACTTGGCAGCAGGAACCGTTGAGGAACAAAACGATGACGCAAATGACAACAATGACGTTCAGCCTATTGAACACATACTCGACGACGGCGGTCATAATATTATGATCGAAGAAGTCGAAGATGAACCAACTGACATAGGCATGCCAGACAATCAGTTTGAAACATTTGTAGCTTCGTTGAACATGAGTCAACGACAACTGTTTCAAAAAATTTCCCAAAAGTTATTGGACGTGTCAAATTCTGATCCGTTACTAGTTTTTGTTACTGGAGGAGCTGGTACCGGAAAAACATTTACCTTAAAAGTTATGACTGAACAAATTCGTAGGTTGAGTAACACTGAAATAGGTAAAAACGTGATTGTTACTGCACCAACTGGAGTAGCAGCCAGACTAATCGGTGGAACTACACTGCATTCCACTTTTGCGCTACCAATTGAAAAGGGAAGAAATGAAACATTACGCCCACTAACAGGTGAAAGCAGCAACTGCAAAGGGAGCGACAAAAGTGGAGGCATATAAATTGGCTCATCATCGATGAAATATCAATGGTGCCCTACTTAACACTGCGAAACATTCACA
>JALPQI010030919.1:0-100483 GCA_025490895.1 Thaumatotibia leucotreta
CAGCCGTCGAACTTAACTGGTGAAACAAATCTGTGGCAATTGTTCAGCTTTTGTGAATTGCCACAGAATATGAGACAGGCAGGAGACAATACCTTTGTGGACATTCTCAATAATATTCGTGTTGGTGAGTTAACGATGGACCAACTTGAGATCCTGGACAGCCGCAGAATTCCACTAGAGGGTCCATTTGCCGATGGAGAGGCAGTTCGAATTTTCCCTACTACGAAACAAGTCGATGCTTATAATTCAGCCATGACTAAAAAGTTGGGCAAATCGTTAAAGCTCTACCAAATAAACGCTGTTGACATCTCCCTAGAAGCTAAAACCTACGGTCAGTGCCCTCGCAAACAATACATTTCTGACGACCCGAACAAAACAGGGGGCATTCTCGGCACACTAACTATTGGAATTGGATCTCGCGTGATGTTACGGCCGCAACATCAATGTAAACCACGGTCTGGTGAACGGTGCTATGGGTATCATAAGAAGAATTGAGTGGCCTTCTCTTCGCAGAGAGCAGTTAGAACCAGGTGAGTTACCGCAGGCAGTATTCGTAGAGTTCGACGATCGTTCTGTTAAGGGCAATGAATTGGGTGTGGGGGTTCGCATAGAGCCCTCCACTGTCGACTTTGATGCGCTTCGCGGACAAGGGAAGATTGAACGTCGGATGCTGCCTTTGATACTTTGTTGGGCTGTAACGGTACACAAACTGCAAGGTACCACCTTGGATCGGGCTGTCGTGGACCTATCAAACGTGTTTGCAAAGGGCCAGGCTTATGTAGCCCTAAGCCGTGTTAAAACACTTGCTGGGTTAGCAATAAAAACACTTGACCCAAAAAAGCTGTTGGACCGGCCCCACGACGAATGTTCTTTAACTGAACTTAAACGTTTGCGGGATCTTCAGCAGTAATGACTCACCTAATTCTTTTTCTTCTTCACTACCAACAGTCCAGATTGGCGGTAAATTTATGTTGCGGAGTAACATCACTCGTAATCTAAAGCCAAATGTCGTCGAAATAATTTAAAATGGTACTTACATATACATAGTCTTCTACATCTACAACATTTTCGTTAAATAAAAACAGCTAAAAAGTTATAAATAAAAAAATTATTATTAAAAAAACAAAATACCCGACTGCACACTAAAAAAAAGAGTAAAACAAGCCCCACAATAATATTGATCAATCAAATGCTAAAAACTAATTATGTAATACCGTTTAAACAATACCTATATTAAAATACACTACAATATGTGTTCGTAATCGATAGTTAAATAAACAGAAACTTATTTTGAATACAAATTTACTGAATATAATTTATAAATGTTGATGGAAAGCATTGCAGGCGGGGACCACCTTGACCGCCACCAACGAAAATTCTGCTAAATGGTGCACAACCGAAATGACTATAAATAAGCCTCTGTTGGTCCCCGCCTGCGATGCTTTCCATCAACATTTATAAATTATATTCAGTAAATTTGTATTCAAAATAAGTTTCTGTTTATTTAACTATCGATTACGAACACATATTGTAGTGTATTTTAATATAGGTATTGTTTAAACGGTATTACATAATTAGTTTTTTAGCATTTGATTGATCAATATTATTGTGGGGCTTGTTTTACTCTTTTTTTAGTGTGCAGTCGGGTATTTTGTTTTTTTTAATAATAATTTTTTTATTGTATCCTTTTTGTTTTATTTTCTATACTGTTAGGGTGTCCCATTGCTGGGCAAAGGTCTCTCGCTTAGATCTCCACAGCTCCCAGTTTTGTGTCAAGTCTGGCCAATTATTGACGAGCGCGTCCAGGTCGTCCCGCCCTTTTTTTGACAGTTATGAGCCACATAAGGTGTGTCTCCCCACTTATCATGGTAGTAAAGTTTGCAAAATACTTTCTCATAAAAAAAAACTTATCGTCGTTGAGATTGCTAATTCCGGTATGTGCACAATTTCAGAAAATGAAATTAACACTTGTTTTTTAGTCTTCTTTTTTTCAAATTTTAAATTTACACATGCGTGTAATGGCAATCTCAACGACGCTATTCGATCGTTGTCCCCTGGGAGATGTGACAGAATAACGACAAAAAATGATTGACTCAAAGAGGGTTTTCTCGAAAACGTATGTCACTAGTTGGCGCCACTTAAACGTAAGGTCCCGCTAAGAAACACAATTATCTAGCCTCAAAGAAAAACTCACTAGAAGGTATTTTTTTTTTTTACATAATTTTATTAACTCATACAAAACATTTAAACACGAAACTATAGGCGCTGTGAGAATTTAGACTAGTGTCTGGACCTGACGCCTCAGTGCTGCCGCCCTGCTATGCTATTCTCTTATTCACACATTCGATGCTGCCTTGTCTAAATTCCTAGCTGTTTTTTTTGACATTAGGAATCGAGGCTGTGAGCGAGGTTGAGGGCGAGTTCGTCGCTGTTTTTCGTTAGAGAATACGAAGTTCGTACATTAAACGTCAAACTCTCGACGCAGTGTAGTTCCAGCTCACGCCGCATTCGTCGCCGAGCACTAGTGTCGTTTAAAGTACATTAGTGAATACCATTTTTAGGCTCGACGCTGCCGCAGCGCTGACACAGCGCTGACAGCAAGGCGGTTTCCTTAGTGAATAACACTGCTGGTGAACGTCATTTCAGAAAACCCTCATTACAAATAGTTACGAAACCCATTGTTTCAGGATACGCGACAAGCTAGTACAAGACTGGCAAGCGGCCAAACTACGGCTGCAGGCAGAGCAGGACAACTGCGGCCGTCTGCAGCTCCTCCTGCACACACACAAGGAGAGCGCCGCCACTCTGCAGGTACTAGTATAGGGTGCCTACCGGGCGTTGAAATTATAAGTCCGTTGTAGACACACTATTTTATATTTTATAAAGTTCTTTAACAGCTACAAGCGGTAGGAAGCACAGGCACAAGAAGATAGGAAGCACAGATTACAGTTCAGAAGATAAGAACACGAAAGAAAGCGAAATAACATAAAATTAACGTAAGCACAGCACTCGCGTAAGCACAGGTTTAATAGGCAGCGAGACATGCATTCGCCGTGGCAGACGGGATAGCACTGCCGGACTTTATCTTCCCAAACTGGTCACGTGGGGTCGGCTAACCGCTCGCGCGCCGGCATAGAATTAAGTTAACCGACTGCTGCAGGGAGGTTAATGTGTGTGCAGTGGTCGCCACACTAGCGCCATCTAGTGGCAGTAGTCAGCTTGTACGACAAGCTAGCACAAGTTGGCGAGCCAAGCTGCGGCTGCAGGCAGAGCAGGACAGCTGCAGCTGCTCCTGCTCACACACAAGGAGAGCGCCGCCACTCTGCAGGTACTAGCGCCATCTAGTGGCAGTAGTCAGCTTGTAGGACAAGCTAGCACAAGTTGGCGAGCGGCCACTCTGCAGGTACTAGCGCCATCTAGTGGCAGTAGTCAGCTTCTACGCTCTTCGTCGCGCTTTCAGAAACAGTACAGTCTAGATCTAATTAGCATAGCCGATTTTTGACTTGACAACGTCTTATAAATTGGTTTGCCGGGTGACACTTCAAGAAACTGCGTTACGCTCCGCTCACGTTATGCGCTCACAATGAGAGCGAGTGAGAGGCACGCGTCCCTTCCACTCGGGCATGGTTAGCCCGCCTAAGAGCGAGAGAGACAGACATAAAAAGTGAAAGTCGTTGTCACGTAAAACTTTCGCCCGTATACCGACTTTACAGGCAACCAATTTTTTTTTCCAATGGAATATCAGTTCAAAAGTTCCTATTAACACGTCACGTTTTTCAGTGGCTTGTATTGATAGTAGATTTAGTTTTAAGTTGTAAGTATATTTTGCATGCCATCCATGGTTAAATATGCCTGTTCCAAATATTATGTAAGATCTTTGTATACCATATTTAATGCAAATAAATTTATCATTTATAAACGTGAAACGGTAATTTGAATTGGACTTTAATTGTTATAAAGGCCTATGTCCAGTAATGAACTGTAACAGGCTAATGATGTGATGTAGGGTGGCCCAAAAAACATATATTTTTTTTCCCATGAGCACCCCCTTATTTTGTTTTAAGTACCTATTCTGTTGATATATCGAGGGTTGAGTAGTCAAACCCGATAAGTCGAGCAAACAGGTTTTTAAAATACGAACTATATGATATTGACGTGAGGTTGTTATTTCAATGAAAAAATATCTCGAGTTATCGGGTTTGACCACCCAACTCTCGATATATACCTTAATTATCGTTTTTTTTTTTTCAACTAAAAAATGGTGCTCACCGCTTTGGCGATTAAATTACAAAACTTAGTATATTTTATCACCGTAATAATTATGTGTCACAAAATAAAGGGGTGCGCCATTAAAAATAATCCATACAAACATGAATGTGATGTGAATATTTATTTACAGACTCAAGACTCGAACATGATCCAGATCCTCAAGAAACGGCTGGAAAGCGCGATGCAGTCCGAACTAGAGCTGCAACAACGAGAAATACAACACAAAGCGCGCCTCGCTACGCTCGAGAGGCAGCTCATGCCCTCGGGGCAGGACGAGCCTAGTGCTAAGCTACTTCAAGCTGAGGTAAGATAAAAACATGCTTTTCTTGTCTGTTATTGCCATGGTTACGGTGTCCTGTCGCCGGCGCCGTGTGGCGACGGCAGTAAGAATACATTTGTCACCACCCCAACTCCTCCTGGTTGTCGTAAGAGTCGACTAAGGGATTGAAGTATCACTGACCATTATTTGATAAAATATTGATGATGACCAGCAGCGTCATCATAGTGGACACATTACTGCGATCGCCAATCCGCTTGCCCAGTGTGGCGATTATGGTTAATAGGAGAGGCCTACGTCCAGCAGTGGACTATCATAGGCTGATGATGTATGTATGATGTATCTGTTCCTTGGTAGTGGCTGTCTATGTATATAAGTATCTTCATGTATACGTAATAAATAAGTTTTAACATAATATTATTAAATGACGTACTGACATTTCTGTTACTCCCTAGGGAATTTCACTTTTCTATTACTCCCGCTACGCGCGCAAGCAATGGCACGCTTAGACAGCAAGTGTGATGAAAATTTTATTACGCATTTCACAGCAAGAAAATTCCGAGCGTCTTCGCGGCGAGATCTCGCTCCTCAAATCGAAGCTAGAAGTAGAAAGAACGAGAGCCGGCGACACGCAGACTCTTCTAGAACACAACAAGACACACTTCCAGAAGGAACTGGACGCCAAGACCGAGCAGTGCCAAGCGCTTAGGACCGAACTGGCGGAACTTAGGAGGTAGGAATAACATAGGTGTTTTTTAATTTATCAATTTTTTATATTGAAGGTGAACTGAGGTAGTCTAAATTATTGGAACAATAATTTTGTCACTTGTTCTGATCTCATTACAAATTGTCCGCTGTCAAAAATCTGTTACTGAACATTTTGAAATCTTATATACAGTATGTTACCGACTGGTTGAATAGTTTTCGGCCTCCAATAAAAGTTAAAAAAATGTGAAAAAATCGAGAAATATGAACAAAAACTATGCTTTTACAATAGCATAGTTTTTGTACCCTACTTGATCATCATGGGGATGAAAGCCTTGCCTCTCGTCCAGATATACTCGTCATCATCATAAACTTAAGAGATATTCTCTTGTCGATGGAGTAACTTCCAGCCCTCTCTATCTTGTGCTAGCACTTTGAGACACTGATACGACACCACCCCCGCTCTTTCCATCACTGGGTCCATGTAGCTTCGTCTTGGTCTGCCTCTTCCTCTTCTACCTTCTATCTTGCCCTAAAAATGGTTTTGAAGAAATGGTCGTGACGAATCAAGTGTCCAATCATCTTTCCGCGTCTCACATCGATGGTGTTCATGATTGTTCGCTTCTCATCCACTCTGCGCAGCACCTCCTCATTCGTTACTCCTTCCAACTTATGCCTTCCATCCGTCTCCAGACCCACACCTCAAATGCTTCCAATCTTTTCCTATCCTTTAGCGTCAGCGTCCACGTTTCGCTCCCGTAGAGAGCAATGCTCCAAATGTACACTTTAATCATTTGCTTCTTGCTTTTTCGTGACATATGTGACTTTAGTAATTGTCTCTTCTGGTTGAATACTTTTTTTGCCATGGCAATTCGTGCAATTATACTCGTACATAGTATTAAATAGTGACGCGTTGTCCACAGACTGAAACACGACGCAGGCGTCGAGTTACTCCGCGCTAAAGAGTTGCTGAACATACAGAGCGGCGCCATCGCCGAGCTCGAGCGGAAACTAGCGCTCGCGCTGAAACAGAGGCCCATCAGCGACGCTTTGGTGAGTACCCACTTCAATCGCTTCAACATCATCATCAGCCTATGTTAGTCCACTGCTGGACGTAGGCCTCTCCTATTAACTATGCGTATAGACGCATTAGGAGGTAAATGCTCATAATCGCCACGCTGGGCAAGCGGATTGGCGATCGCAGTAATGTGTCCACTATGATGACGCTGCTGCCCATCATCAATCTTGTAAAATGGTCAGTGACACTTAAATCCCTTAGTCGACTCTTACGACACCCGCAGGAGGAGTTGGGGTGGTGACAAATGTAGTCTTACTGCCGTCACCACACGGCAATTCAATCGCTTCACAAAACTATATTAAAAGGGCATTTCTTTGAGCGTTTCAACCCCCGTGACTTCGGTGACAACATTATTACCCAATTTCCGTGGGTATCTCATACATTTTTACAAGATATCCAAAAGTTCTTGCATCTCTCACGGGATTCGTGTGACAAGGCTGCTACCGAAGTCACAGCTATTAAAACGCCCAGAGAAATGTCCAAAAGTTGCTTTTATCTTAATATTCGTAATGTTTTATAACAAAAGATCTGCATATTCTACCGGGTTTTCGATGTTATTAGAATAGTTTTAAGCTACAGTCATTTAAATTGAACTTTTCCATCCCCCCAAAGGCTCATAAAACGAGTAAGTACTTTCCTAACTTCCGGTATCGCGCTTTTATCCTTTAATATAGTCTCTTATTTAGCTCATTTCAACAGTACTTACATAATTTTTACGAATTTCGAACACAGTAAAAGACTCTATTTGTAACATATTTCCCACAAGATTTATGCGTCGTTGGACTAAAAGTAAATATGGCGATATATAAAAATGTCCACTTGCTTAAGTTTGGGCGTATATAATTTTGACGAAGTATAAAAATGTCCACCTGTATATTAGACCAAATATAAACATGTTGCGACACTAGACTAAAAGTAAATATGGCCATATATAAAAATGTCCACTTGCATAAGTTCGGGCGTAGGTATATAATTTTGACGAAGTATAAAAATGTCCACCTGTATATAATTGTTGGTGGTGATGAATTTGATCCGTATATGTATTATTATAATCCTGGACCTATAGTAAAGAAAGTAGTCATTTTTATCTTCAGACTTGATTAGACTTAGACATTTATATGTACACTTTGAAAGTAGTCATTTTTATATTTCGACTTGATAAGACATAACCATTTTTATAATTTGATAGTAGTCATTTTTATATTCCGACTTAATAAGACTTAAGCATTCTAAAGTATTGGCTTTCTAATACTCTGACCAATTTTTATTTTATATGTAGACATTTTTATACATCGCCATATTTACTTTTAGTCCAACGACGCATAAATCGAGCGGAAAGCGAAAACGTTATGAAACGGAAGCGTTATGTTACGGAAGCGATGGACACAGGATTCCATGTTGATGTAATCTACACTGATTACAGTAAATGTTTTGACAGAATTGACCACAGACTACTTTTATCAAAACTATGCAATATAGGGATTAATGGTGATTTACTGAGGTGGTTTTCATCCTACATAGATAATAGAACACAGGCCGTTGTTGTCAACAACTACATATCAGGGTGGGTGTCTGTACCGAGTGGTGTTCCACAAGGTTCCTTACTGGGGCCTTTGTTGTTCAACATTTTTATCAAAGATATTGAAAAATGTCTCAGGCATTCTAAACTTCTGTGTTTTGCTGATGACATGAAGGTTTACCTAAAGATAAAATCCAATGATGATACCAAATTATTACAATCAGATTTAAGCCGTCTTGAAGAGTACTGCCATTCTAATAAATTAGATCTAAATCCCTCTAAATGTTTTACAATGACCTTTTCACGCCAACGAAAATTGGTTCATTCCGCATATCTATTGAAAGGTCAACCCCTTCAGAAAGTTCAATTCATGAAAGACTTGGGCGTTGTACATGATTCCAAGCTACTTTTCGATAACCATATTAATAATGTCATCAGTAGTGCATATAAGGCGCTGGGTTTTATAATGCGGAATTCTATCCACTTTACTCAAGCCAAGACTCTCAAAGTACTATATTGCTCATATGTTACGAGTAAACTAGAATACGCTTCCCAGGTCTGGAACCCCTGCTATAACACATATATTAATAAAATTGAACGTATACAACAAAAAATTTTAAAATTTATATGTTTTAAATTAAATCATCCATACAGTACCTCCAATTATGTCAATATATGTAAGAAACATCATCTAGTCCCATTACATAAGCGCCGTGAAATAGCCGACATTACCTATTTGTTAAACATTACTAGTGGATTAACCGATTGTTCTGAATTGCTGAGTAAGTTACACTTTAATACACCCATTCGTCTCAAAAGGTACCATCCCCCAATATCAATAAAAAATGCATCTTCCAAATACAGGCAAAATAGTTTTCTAACACGTGCCAGTCGAAAACTTAATGAATTGTCGAAACATTTAGATATTGATATATTCAATAGTAAAGTGAATTACGTGCGGCGTAAATTAGTTGAGCGGTATTTTGAGTGAGCGTTTACCGTTTTCCTTTAAAGTTTTTGTTATTTATGTAACTGATTTTTTGTTGTTGTTCCTGTTTTGCATTGTTGCAATTGTACTTTCAGTTAAGTTACTTTAATTTGTATCTTGAGTTTGGTTTAGAAGTGCGGACCTGCGAGTTCGTGAGTATTACCTGTTTTTTTTTGTTATCGTGGAACTATCTGTGAGTCCCTATAATTGGCTTCCTGTTTCCAGTTTAAATTTTATTACTGTTTTTTTAGCCGTTGGTTCTCCAAATATGTAAAAATAAAAATAAATAAAATAAAATAAACCTGCATATACCTGTGAAGAAATTCAAGGGTATATGTGAAGTCCTCAACAAGTGCTGGGCCAGCGTTGGGACCACGCTAAATAGACACGTTTGATTTCGAGTTGAAAATGTCAAGAATACAAAAACAACTACCCAAAAAAATTAATTTAAACCAACATTTTTGTTCCAGACGGAGATAGAATCCCACAAAACCGACCTAGCGCGCGAGATCACCAACCTGCGGGTACTAGTGACGAGCCCCGAACTGACCGCTTTACGCGACTCGCGGCAAGATCTCGCCTCGCGGGTCGACTCGCTTCAAACAGAGCTGCGAGCGAAGAACCAGGGCACTGAGGAGAAGGAACAGGCTGTAAGTTATATTATTATTATATTAACACTTTGTTCGCTCCTACATAAAATGCTTCAATACGTCCCCTCATCACTACTAGGTACAGTCAAGAGCAAAAGTAAGTGATCATTCTTGTTCGATTATAGACCTTATTCCATTGTGATAAGGCACAAGGTGATCACTTACTTTTGCTCTTGACTGTACTTACTGCAGGGTGTCAGAACATGTTTCAATACGTCCACTAATTCCTAGGTGCCAGGCTGTAAGTAGTCTATCATTGACTCTTTAGCAGTCCCTTTAAAAATGTTCTCATATTTTAATGTTCTCATACGTCCACCAAAAATCAATCTCCAGGTGACTAAGTAACCTTAGGAAACATACTTATGGAGTTAATTTGCTGCAACCTTTATATGGAGCATTTTTCTGAGGTTTTCAATAGGAACCGAGGTAAATGCAACTGTGGATTACATAAGTCTAGATAGAAATTTACGATACAAAAATCACCAACCTGCGAGTACTAGTGACCAGCCCTGAACCGACCGCTCTACGTGACGCGCGGCAAGAACTCGCCTCGCGGGTCGACTGACCTCAATAGGAACAGGTAAATCCAACTTCATAGATCTAGATAAAATCCTTTCATACAATAATCACCAAATTAAAAATTTAAAAAACCGACTTCAACCGGTTTCTCCAAGATTCCCGATTTGTTTCCATCATTGGTTTCCTCAAATGCTACTTTCTGAATGCAAATTCTTGTAAATGAATGAAAATTACCAAAAGCGCCATACATGTACCTATAACAATTGAAGAGATCCCTCGATTTCTCCAAGATCCCATCATCAGACCGCAACTTGGTGCCAATGGGACCATCTCGGGGTAGTACACGTTCGATCACAAAAAGAAATTTTAAAATCGGTTCACTATTCTCGGAGATATCGGGTAACATACATACAACAAAAAAAAAAAAATTCAGTCGAATTGAGACCCTCCTCCTTTTTTGAAGTCGGTTAAAAATCACTAATCTCCGAATACAAGTGACTAGCCCCGTACTTGCCGTTTTACGCGACGCGCATCAATGAAGAACTCGCCTCGCGGGTCGACTCGCTGCAAACGAATCTTTTTTCTGGTAAATCACACTTCACATTCTAAATGATCTTTCCAAAGTTTGAAAATTGCTAAAGTGCATAACATAGCTTAATCACGAATACGGGATGAACTTTTTTTACAGTTTTCAGTTAGAGTCTACCGAAGCTAAGCCATGCTTTGTAACTTGTATATGTACAAGTTAGATACATATTTAGCGAACAATTTTTTCCCGTCGTATTTTTTTTTTACAGAAACGTCCGAATTTATCTTCTATTTCTAGCTTCAGTACAATGAATGTTGAAGTTCATTATGATTATACCTAGATATTTTTCTAGCAAGAAAACTGACCAAAATTAACCATCGACTTAACGGTTATCGATAAAACTTAAAGCAGTAGCTATATACATTTTATTTATTTTTTTTTATTCAGCCTGAATTTTTGTCCCACTGCTGGGCAAAGGCCTCTCCTCTCAAACTCCATGACTCCCGAGTGTGTGCTTCCTCCGGCCAGTTGTTAAGAAAGGCATCCAGGTCGTCCCGCCATCTCCGTTTGGGTCTGCCTCGTCCGCGCCTATGTTGTGGCATCCACTTGGTGGCTACGCTAGCCCACCTATCCGGATGCATGCGGCAGACGTGGCCAGCCCAGTCCCACTTGAGCCTAGCAGTTTTCTTACCAACGTCAGCAATGCGGGTTTTTGAGCGCAGTGTGGTGTTCCGAATGCGATCGGTCCTCCTGACGCCTAGGATACTGCGTTCCATTGCCCGCTGGCAGATCTTCAATTTGGACTTCTGAGTCTCAGTGAGCGACCATGTTTGGGCACCGTAGGTTAGGACAGGCAGAATACACATGTCAACGAGTTTTCGCTTAAGTGACAATGGAAGGTTACCCTTCATTAGCTCTTTCATGGACCAGTAGCTCTTCCAAGCGTTTTCGACACGGCGTTCGACTTCTTTGTCTTGCCTGTTGCTGAAAGAGACTAGCTGGCCCAAGTAAATATACTCGTCAACATAGTGTATGATCTGCCCATCAACCTCAACCCTACGTTTCGTGCTATTGGTCATCACCTGAGTCTTGGCACGGTTCATCTGAAGTCCAACTTGAAGACTTGCATTGCTCAGGTCTTGGAGCATTTGCTGGAGTTCTGTGGCAGAAGATATATACATTTAATTTAAAAAATAAATAATGTGCCGAATCTTACACGTAAGGTACTCTTACCTTAATACTATTTATTTGACACTTAATTTATCTTGTATCGTGTATTTAGTACCCATCAAAACAAAAACGAATTAATAATATACAATATTGTAGCGACATAGGAAATAATTACATGAAAAAAAATTCCCAATTCATGTTCTGTACGTATTTCTTAGTTATCTGATTTTACAAAGTTATCATCTTTATGAGAAGAGGGTATTCTCATCGATAACCATGACGTGTCGATGTTTCATTTTGTCAATCCCTCGATTGTGCTAGAAAAATATCTAGGTATAATTATGTCAGTAAGAGGAATTCGGACGTTTTCGTAAGAAACCAGAAGGAAATGATGCACGTGGTAGTCAGTACTGTCCATTTATTCCCAGAATGAAGATATGGCGGTAGGTTGGATTGCTCGCTGGGGGATACAGTTAGCCTTCTGGTGTCTACAACAAGCCGTTACGTAACTTTTCTCAAACATGCTATGAAATATTGTTATGTTCCTTATAATAGGCTGCGAAGTATGACGTTTCAGGTGCGACTAGGAAAAGAGGTCGTTAATGGAATTTAATACAAATCTTGAAAGCCGGCAAAGTGCTCTTTTTTAATTCCATTCCACATACATTTGTTGCACAGGCATCGTGACATTCTGTCGCTATGCATATAAAAAAACTGATGTTTTGTTGTTTATTTCATTGCATGTTTAAGAAAAGTACTATACATACCTCGGCCGGAAACATGGGGTTTCACTCAGACCTATCCGGCCTTGTCCCGGCCTCTATAGTAATGTACTATTACTTATAGCTACAGTAAAGGTTAATCATTACCATTTCGTACCTAAAGGATAATATGAGATACCTAGATATATTGTTATTTATCTCTGTCATTTCTTACCTGTACGTGGGTCAATAATTTGAGAGATTATTAATTTTAAGTAACATGGTACGACATTGTAAATAAATTCTAGACTTACAAATGCGTCCAAAAACTTTGGGACTCGAAAGGGAGTCTGTCACTACTGTAATTGAAATTTGGAATTTTCAGTTGAAGGCTAATTTTGCAGAGTAGAGTGACACCAATAACAGAGTAACATTGGTGTCTATTGGGATAAGAATGTTGTTCATTATAAATATTGGATGTCATATAGCAAAGAAAAAACGACAAAGATCACCGACGTCCCCCACGGGACGACCCCCACCTCGGACGTTGGTGATCTTGGTCGTTTTTTCTTTGGTATGTGACTTCCAATATTTATAAAGTATTAAGTAGTGTGACTACTTGGGAAAAAATAAAAGCACAAATCAAAATATTTAGTAAAATTAATAAATTGATTTGTTTTCACAAAAAGTTCAATGTTGTTCATGTTTTTAAAGTGCAATAACACTGACATAGATTAATTTAACGTTGTCGTTACATTGTCTAGGTGTACACGCCTTATATTTTGAAATTAAATGAACTGATATAATATATGTTTATTCTAAGACTAATGCCACCGCTGCGATATGTTATGTTCTATTAATTGCAACTTCTCTGTGCATACTTTAGTTTCCAGTCGTATTCTGTTTTTTATAAGGTGAGTCTCGACTTAGTTCAAGAATCGAAGAATGATCGACTGTAATTGTTCTGTTTAATTAGTTACTAGCTAGTTCATTACTTAAATAAATATTTATTTTTCTTTATGTACTTTTGTTTTAACAGTAGTTTCGATACAGACATATAGGCCATTATCTACGTTACTATAATGAAATTTGTCGAGATAATTATAGTCTAAACCAGACTTCCAGCTACTATCAGCTTAGTAGGTATATGGATATCCCTATTAAAAGTCGTTTAAAAAGCTCTATGAAGGGGTTTTAAGCGGGAACGGCTTTGGTTAGCAAAGTCGAACGAAATATCTACCCTTTCAAAAACCCTCGGAAGGGGATACTGGACCGGTCCCTGTTTTGGACAGACAAGAGTAGTTTCTAGAATGATGTGGTTTAGGCTCTTGAACATAACGTAGGTAGTTCAATAGGCACTGACCGGCAAATCAAATAAACATCTTTTTCGAACGAACAAAACTATATTGAAGTTTATGAAATACACTAAAGTAACGTATACTGCCAAACACAGAATTAGATTTGGATAGAAGAAACAAGTTCATTCATTTGTATGGCGGCCGAGCGTGTCAGATTTTGTACCGAAGTTGTTACTTGCCTATGATTTTAAATATGTCTCAGGCCCTTGAGTATTCATATTTTTTTGTGTTGTTGCAATTAATATTACTTAAGGAGGCATAATGTTTTTGTTCACTTCAACTTACAAAATTTGACGCCCGAAAGCTGCAAGCTGCGATTAAAGACGGACAACTCAGTGGATTTCACTGAGTTCATTTGACATGCTAAGTAGATACATTTGCTTGATCTATAGATACAAATCGGGTTGTCTCTTTTGTCCTTTTGAGCACTTATCTTTTATTCATCACGCGGTGGGGTCAGAGCTTTAGACACAATGACATACCTAAATAGAAAATATGTCACTAAAAAGCGGTTAATAAAACGAAAAATCATTTCAAATCTGTATTCCATCCTACTTCAAAGTGGCATCGCTATCTTCATACTCCGTAACCGTGGTCTGTTCGCGCTCGTCCGTGAGCGGCTCTATCGTCCACACAAGCTAAAACTGAACTATAGTGGTCAATTTCTAAGAACGACCAATGATCATTAATATTTCGACAGTTCAGAAATTACCCTTATATATGACGTTCAGTCTGTCGAGAGAATGGTGAGTCTTAGCCTCATCTATAACTGTCAAAAGTTCATTCTTATATCTCGCAGATTATAGTAACTATGCAAATCGGCTTGTCTCTTTTGTCCTTTTGAGCACTTGTCTTATATTCGTCACGCGGTGAGGTCAGAGCTTCAGACACAATGACGTGTACCTAAATAGAAGTTGTCACTAAAAAGCGGTTAATAAAACGAAAAGTCATTTCAAATCTGTATTCCATCCTACTTCAAAGCGGCATCGCTATCTTCATACTCCGTAACCGCGGTCTGTTCGCGCTCGTCCGTGAGCGGCTCTATCGCCCACACGGCGGCCGCGTACAGCGCGTACAGCGCGCAGTACAGCGCGTACACGAGCGCCGTGAACGCGAGCAGCGCGAGAGTGAGGAGCCGCGAGGTGGGCGAGCGCCATTGGCCCTCGGCGTACGTGCGGAGGTACTCGCAAAAGATTCTGAAGCTAAAACTGAACTATAGTTGGTCGATTTCTAAGAACGACCAATGATCATTAAGCTGCGGCTCCATTGAGGCGGAGAGGAGCGGAGATGTGCAAAATTTACCAATTACATTCTTCAAATTCAAAATTCGAAACACTGTGATGCGGTCTCATTGGCCAATTTTGCGACAGTTCAGAAATTACCCTTAAATATGTGACGTTCAGTCTGTCGAAAGAATGGTGAGTCTTAGCCTCATCTAAATAAATCTATATTACTATTTCATCTATAACTATCAAAAGTTCATTCTTAGATCTCGCAGATTACAGTAACTATACAAATCGGCTTGTCTCTTTTGTCCTTTTGAGCACTTATCTTATATTCGTCACGCGGTGGGGTCAGAGCTTTAGACACAATGACATGCCTAACCTCGTCCTGCCCAATGTGATTTATAAAGGACATATTCGAATATGTAGAACAAAAGAAAAGCGACTATGTTTTCAAACTTATTAGGTTTAAATTTCAATACCTCAAACTTAATATGACGGGCAGGACGAGGATAGAAAATATGTCACTAAAAAGCGGTTAATAAAACGAAAAATCATTTCAAATCTGTATTCCATCTCCCTACTTCAAAGTGGCATCGCTATCTTCATACTCCGTAACAGTGGTCTGTTCGCTAACTATACAAATCGGCTAGTCTCTTTTGTCCTTTTGAGCACTTGTCTGTTATTCGTCACGCGGTGAGGTCAGTGCTATAGACACAATGACATACCTAAATAGAAAATATGTCACTAAAAAGCGGTTAATAAAACGAGAAATCATTTCAAATCTGTATTCCATCCTACTTCAAAGCGGCATCGCTATCTTCATACTCCGTAACCGCGGTCTGTTCGCGCTCGTCCGTGAGCGGCTCTATCGCCCACACGGCGGCCGCGTACAGCGCGTACAGCGCGCAGTACAGCGCGTACACGAGCGCCGTGAACGCGAGCAGCGCGAGAGTGAGGAGCCGCGAGGTGGGCTCGCGCCATTGGCTCTCGGCGTACGTGCGGAGATACTCGCAAAAGATTCTGAAGTTAAAACTGAACTATAGTGGTCGATTTCTAAGAACGACCAATGATCATTAGGCTGCCGCTTTGTTGAGGCGGAGAGGAGCGGAGATGTGCAAAATTGACCAATTACATTCTTCAAATTCAAAATTCGAAACACTGTGATGCGGGCCAATTTTGCACATCTCCGCTCCTCTCCGCCTCAATGGAGCCGCAGCCTTAATATTTCGACAGTTCAGAAATTACCCTTATTGTATATGTGACGTTCAGTCTGTCGAAAGAATGGTGAGTCTTAGCCTCATCTAAATAAAACTATATTACTATTTCATCTATAACTATCAAAAGTTCCTTCTTAGATCTCGCAGATTACAGTAACTATACAAATCGGCTTGTCTCTTTTGTCCTTTTGAGCACTTATCTTTTATTCGTCACGCGGTGGGTCAGAACTTTAGACACAATGACATATCGTTGTGGATTTCTAAGAATCAACATTAATATTTTGTCAGTTCAGAAATTACCCTTAAATATAGGTGGTATATATGATGTTAATTAAGTCTATCAAAAAAATTGTGAGTCTTGCCTTCAAATTGATAAGGATTAATCTATAAACTGTCAAAAGTTCATTCTTAAATCGCGCAGACTATAGTAACTATACAACTCGCTTTGTCTCTTTTGTTCTTTGGAGCACTCTTTTTGTTCGTCTCGCGATGGGATCAGTGCTTTAGACACTAACATACCTAAATATAAAATATGTCACTAAAAAGCGGTTAATAAAACGAAAAATGATTTAAAATCTGTATTCCATCCTACTTCAAAGTGGCATCGCTATCTTCATACTCCGTAACCGCGGTCTGTTCGCGCTCGTCCGTGAGCGGCTCTATCGCCCACACGGCGGCCGCGTACAGCGCGTACAGCGCGCAGTACAGCGCGTACACGAGCGCCGTGGACGCGAGCAGCGAGAGAGTGAGGAGCCAAGAGGTGGGCGAGCGCCATTACGTGCGGAGATACTCGCAGAAGTTTCTGAAGCTAAAACTGAACTATAGTGGTCGATTTCTAAGAACGACCAATGATCATTAATATTTCGACAGTTCAGAAATTACCCTTATATATGACGTTCAGTCTGTCGAGAGAATGGTGAGTCTTAGCCTCATCTATAACTGTCAAAAGTTCATTCTTAGATCTCGCAGACTATAGTAACTATACAAATCGGCTAGTCTCTTTTGTCCGTTTGAGCACTTATCTTTTATTCGTCACGCGCTGGAGTCAGTGCTTTAGACACAATGACATACCTAAATAGAAAATATGTCACTAAAAACCGGTTAATAAAACGAAAAATGATTTCAAATCTGTATTCCATCCCCTACTTCAAAGCGGCATCGCTATCTTCATACTCCGTAACCGTGGTCTGTTCGCGCTCGTCCGTGAGCGGCTCTATCGCCCACACGGCGGCCGCGTACAGCGCGTACAGCGCGCAGTACAGCGCGTACACGAGCGCCGTGAACGCGAGCAGCGAGAGAGTGAGGAGCCAAGAGGTGGGCGAGCGCCATTGGCCCTCGGCGTACGTGCGGAGATACTCGCAAAAGATTCTGAAGTTAAAACTGAACTATAGTGGTCGATTTCTAAGAACGACCAATGATCATTAGGCTGCCGCTTTGTTGAGGCGGAGAGGAGCGGAGATGTGCAAAATTGACCAATTACATTCTTCAAATTCAAAATTCGAAACACTGTGATGCGGGCCAATTTTGCACATCTCCGCTCCTCTCCGCCTCAATGGAGCCGCAGCCTTAATATTTCGACAGTTCAGAAATTACCCTTATTGTATATGTGACGTTCAGTCTGTCGAAAGAATGGTGAGTCTTAGCCTCATCTAAATAAAACTATATTACTATTTCATCTATAACTATCAAAAGTTCCTTCTTAGATCTCGCAGATTACAGTAACTATACAAATCGGCTTGTCTCTTTTGTCCTTTTGAGCACTTATCTTTTATTCGTCACGCGGTGGGTCAGAACTTTAGACACAATGACATACCTAAATAGAAAATATGTCACTAAAAAGCGGTTAATAAAACGAGAAATCAATTCAAATCTGTATTCCATCCCCTACTTCAAAGTGGCATCGCTATCTTCATACTCCGTAACAGTGGTCTGTTCGTTAACTATACAAATCGGCTAGTCTCTTTTGGCCTTTTGAGAACTTGTCTGTTATTCGTCACGCGGTGGGGTCAGTGCTATAGAGACAATGACGTACCTAAATAGAAAATATGTCACTAAAAACCGGTTAATAAAACGAAAAATTATTTCAAATCTGTATTCCATCCCCTACTTCAAAGTGGCATCGCTATCCTCATACTCCGTAACCGCGGTCTGTTCGCGCTCGTCCGTGAGCGGCTCTATCGCCCACACGGCGGCCGCGTACAGCGCGTACAGCGCGCAGTACAGCGCGTACACGAGCGCCGTGAACGCGAGCAGCGAGAGAGTGAGGAGCCGCGAGGTGGGCGAGCGCCATTGGCTCTCGGCGTACGTGCGGAGATACTCGCAGAAGATTCAGAAGCTAAAACTGAGCTATAGTTGTGGATTTCTAAGAACGAACATGAATATTTTGACAGTTCAGAAATTACCCTTAAATATAGGTGGTATCATCATCATCATCATCACATCAGCCGAAAGACGTCCACTGCTGAACATCGGCCTCCCCCAAAGATTGCCACCATCACAGGTGGTATATATGATGTTAATTAAGTCGATCAAAAAAAATGTGAGTCTTACCTTCAAATTAATAAAGATTAATCTATAAACTGTCAAAAGTTCATTCTTAAATTGCGCTGACTATAGTAACTATACAACTCGCCTTGTCTCTTTTGTTCTTTGGAGCACTCTTTTTGTTCGTCTCGCGATGGGTTTAGTTCTTTAGACACAGTAACATACCTAAATAGAAAATATGTCACTAAAAAGCGGTTAATAAAACGAAAAATGATTTAAAATCTGTATTCCATCCTACTTCAAAGTGGCATCGCTATCTTCATACTCCGTAACCGCGGTCTGTTCGCGCTCGTCCGTGAGCGGCTCTATCGCCCACACGGCGGCCGCGTACAGCGCGTACAGCGCGCAGTACAGCGCGTACACGAGCGCCGTGAACGCGAGCAGCGCGAGAGTGAGGAGCCGCGAGGTGGGCGAGCGCCATTGGCTCTCGGCGTACGTGCGGAGATACTCGCAGAAGTTTCAGAACCTAAAACTGAGCTATAGTTGTGGATTTCTAAGAACGAACATTAATATTTTGACAGTTCAGAAATTACCCTTAAATATAGGTGGTATATATGATGTTAAGTCTATCAAAAAAATTGAGTCTATTGAGTCTTACCTTCAAATTAATAAGGATTAATCTATAAACTGTCAAAAGTTCATTCTTAAATCGCGCAGACTATAGTAACTGTACAACTCACCTTGTCTCTTTTGTTCTTTGGAGCACTCTTTTTGTTCGTCTCGCGATGGGTTCAGTGCTTTAGACACAGTAACATCTCTAAATAGAAAATATGTCTCTAAAAAGCGGTTAATAAAACGAAAAATCAATTCCATCCCCTACTTCAAAGTGGCATCGCTATCTTCATACTCCGTAACAGTGGTCTGTTCGCTAACTATACAAATCGGCTAGTCTCTTTTGTCCTTTTGAGCAATTGTCTGTTATTCGTCACGCGGTGAGGTCAGTGCTATAGAGACAATGACGTACCTAAATAGAAAATATGTCACTAAAAACCGGTTAATAAAACGAAAAGTCATTTCAAATCTGTATTCCATCCTACTTCAAAGTGGCATCGCTATCTTCATACTCCGTAACCGTGGTCTGTTCGCGCTTGTCCGTGAGCGGCTCTATCGCCCACACGGCGGCCGCGTACAGCGCGTACAGCGCGTAGTACAGCGCGTACACGAGCGCCGTGAACGCGAGCAGCGAGAGAGTGAGGAGCCGCGAGGTGGGCGAGCGCCATTGGCTCTCGGCGTATTATTGCGTAACATTATATACATACTACGATCTTAGAAAAGCGGTACGTGCGGAGGTACTCGCAGAAGTTTCTGAAGCTAAAACTGAACTATAGTGGTCAATTTCTAAGAACGACCAATGATCATTAGGCTGCCGCTTTGTTGAGGCGGAGAGGAGCGGAGATGTGCAAAATTGACCAATTACATTCTTCAAATTCAAAATTCGAAACACTGTGATGCGGGCCAATTTTGCACATCTCAGCTCCTCTCCGCCTCAATGGAGCCGCAGCCTTAATATTTCGACAGTTCAGAAATTACCCTTATTGTATATGTGACGTTCAGTCTGTCGAAGGAATGGTGAGTCTTAGCCTCATCTAAATAAAACTATATTACTATTTCATCTATAACTATCAAAAGTTCATTCTTAGATCTCGCAGATTACAGTAACTATACAAATCGGCTTGTCTCTTTTGTCCTTTTGAGCACTTTTATTCGTCACGCGATGGGATCAGTGCTTTAGACACAGTAACATACCTAAATAGAAAATATGTCACAAAAGGCGGTTAATAAAACGAAAAATCAATTCAAATCTGTATTCCATCCTACTTCAAAGCGGCATCGCTATCTTCATAGTCCGTAACCGTGGTCTGTTCGCGCTCGTCCGTGAGCGGCTCTATCGCCCACACGGCGGCCGCGTACAGCGCGTACACCGCATATACCGCAGTGTCTCAAGTCGATAGTCTTCGACCAGTGTGTGTTGCCAGTGATTACTTACGGATCTGAAACGTGGTCGTTCACTATGGGACTCATTAGGAGGCTCAGAGTCACTCAACGAGCGATGGAGAGGGCAATGCTCGGGCTTTCTCTGCGAGATCGCATCAGGAATGACGAGATCCGCAGAAGAACGAAAGTGACTGACGTAGCCCGAAGAATCGCCAGGTTGAAGTGGCAGTGGGCTGGCCATATTGCCCGGAGGACCGATGACCGGTGGGGTCGGCGTGTTCTCGAGTGGCGACCACGCACTGGACGGCGCAGCGTGGGAAGGCGCCCCATAAGATGGAGCGACGACCTGGTAAAGGTGCGGGTGTCCAATGGATGCGGACAGCTCACGACCGATCTTTGTGGAACTCTCTGGGGGAGGCCTATGTCCAGCAGTGGACGTCAATCGGCTGATGATGATGATGGTGGGGTCAGAGCTTTAGACACAATGACATACCTAAATAGAAAATATGTCACTAAAAAGCGATTAATAAAACAAAAAATCATTTCAAATCTGTATTCCATCCTACTTCAAAGTGGCATCGCTATCTTCATACTCCGTAACCGCGGTCTGTTCGCGCTCGTCCGTGAGCGGCTCTATCGCCCACACGGCGGCCGCGTACAGCGCGTACACCGCATATACCGCAGTGTCTCAAGTCGATAGTCTTCGACCAGTGTGTGTTGCCAGTGATTACTTACGGATCTGAAACGTGGTCGTTCACTATGGGACTCATTAGGAGGCTCAGAGTCACTCAACGAGCGATTGAGAGGGCAATGCTCGGGCTTTCTCTGCGAGGTCGCATCAGGAATGACGAGATCCGCAGAAGAACGAAAGTGACTGAAGTAGCCCGAAGAATCGCCAGGTTGAAGTGGCAGTGGGCTGGCCATATTGCCCGGAGGACCGATGACCGGTGGGGTCGGCGTGTTCTCGAGTGGCGACCACGCACTGGACGGCGCAGCGTGGGAAGGCCCCCCACAAGATGGAGCGACGACCTGGTAAAGGTTGCGGGTGTCCAATGGTTGCGGACAGCTCACGACCGATCTTTGTGGAACTCTCTGGGGGAGGCCTATGTCCAGCAGTGGACGTCAATTGGCTGATGATGATGATGATGATGGTGGGGTCAGAGCTTTAGACACAATGACATACCTAAATAGAAAATATGTCACTAAAAACCGGTTAATAAAACGAAAAGTCATTTCAAATCTGTATTCCATCCTACTTCAAAGTGGCATCGCTATCTTCATACTCCGTAACCGCGGTCTGTTCGCGCTCGTCCGTGAGCGGCTCTATCGCCCACACGGCGGCCGCGTACAGCGCGTACAGCGCGCAGTACAGCGCGTACACGAGCGCCGTGAACGCGAGCAGCGCGAGAGTGAGGAGCCGCGAGGTGGGCGAGCGCCATTGGCCCTCGGCGTACGTGCGGAGATACTCGCAAAAGATTCTGAAGCTAATAATTGAACTATAGTGGTCGAATTCTAAGAACGACCAATGATCATTAATATTTCGACAGTTCAGAAAATACCTTTATATATGACGTTCAGTCTGTCGAGAGAATGGTGAGTCTTAGCCTCATCTATAACTGTCAAAAGTTCATTCTTAGATCTCGCAGACTATACCTAGTAACTATACAAATCGGCTTGTCTCTTTTGTCCTTTTGAGCACTTATCTTATATTCGTCACGCGGTGGGGTCAGTGCTTTAGACACAATGACATACCTAAATAGAAAATATGTCACTAAAAAGCTGTTAATAAAACGAGAAATCAATTCAAATCTGTATTCCATCCTACTTCAAAGTGGCATCGCTATCTTCATACTCCGTAACAGTGGTCTGTTCGCTAACTATACAAATCGGCTAGTCTCTTTCTTTTGAGCACTTGTCTGTTATTCGTCACGCGGTGAGGTCAGTTCTATAGAGACAATGACGTACCTAAATAGAAAATATGTCACTAAAGAGCGGTTAATAAAACGAAAAATGATTTCAAATCTGTATTCCATCCCCTACTTCAAAGCGGCATCGCTATCTTCATACTCCGTAACCGTGGTCTGTTCGCGCTCGTCCGTGAGCGGCTCTATCGCCCACACGGCGGCCGCGTACAGCGCGTACAGCGCGCAGTACAGCGCGTACACGAGCGCCGTGAACGCGAGCAGCGAGAGAGTGAGGAGCCAAGAGGTGGGCGAGCGCCTTTGGCTCTCGGCGTATTATTGCGTAACATTATATACATACTACGATCTTAGAAAAGCGGTACGTGCGGAGGTACTCGCAGAAGATTCTGAAGCTAAAACTGAACTATAGTTGTGGATTTCTAAGAACGAACATTTATATTTTGACAGTTCAGAAATTACCCTTAAATATAGGTGGTATATATGATGTTAATTAAGTATATCAAAAAAATTGTGAGTCTTACCTTCAAATTGATAAGGATTAATCTATAAACTGTCAAAAGTTCATTCTTAAATCGCGCGAAATTGACGTAATTTAGGAAATCATAATATAAAGTGCAGTCGGATGACATAGTACAACTCGCCTTATCTCCTTTGTTCTTTGGAGCACTCTTTTTGTTCGTCTCGCGATGGGTTCAATGCTTTAGACACAGTAACATACCTTTATAGAAAATATGTCACTAAAAAGCGGTTAATAAAACAAAAAGTCATTTCAAATCTGTATTCCATCCCCCTACTTCAAAGTGGAATCGCTATCTTCATATTCCGTAACAGTGGTCTGTTCGCTAACTATACAAATCGGCTAGTCTCTTTTGTCCTTTTGAGCACTTGTCTGTTATTCGTCACGCGGTGAGGTCAGTGCTTTAGACACAATGACATACCTAAATAGATGTCGATAAAAAGCGGTTAATAAAACGAAAAATGATTTCAAATCTGTATTCCATCCTACTTCAAAGCGGCATCGCTATCTTCATACTCCGTAACCGCGGTCTGTTCGCGCTCGTCCGTGAGCGGCTCTATCGCCCACACGGCGGCCGCGTACAGCGCGTACAGCGCGCAGTACAGCGCGTACACGAGCGCCGTGAACGCGAGCAGCGAGAGAGTGAGGAGCCAAGAGGTGGGCGAGCGCCATTGGCCCTCGGCGTACGTGCGGATATACTCGCAGAAGATGAAGCTAAAACTGAACTATAGTCGTCGATTTCTAATAACGACCAATGATCATTAATATTTCGACAGTTCTGAAATTACCCTTATATATGACGTTCAGTCTGTCGAGAGAATGGTGAGTCTTAGCCTCATCTAGGTATAACTGTCAAAAGTTCATTCTTAGATCTCGCAGACTATAGTAACTATACAAATCGGCTTGTCTCTTTTGTCCTTTTGAGCACTTATCTTTTATTTGTCACGCGGTGGGGTCAGTGCTTTAGACACCTAAATAAGAAATATGTCACTAAAAACGGTTAATAAAACGAAAAATAATTTCCAATCTGTATTCCATCCCCTACTTCAAAGTGGCATCGCTATCCTCATACTCCGTAACCGTGGTCTGTTCGCGCTCGTCCGTGAGCGGCTCTATCGCCCACACGGCGGCCGCGTACAGCGCGTACAGCGCGCAGTACAGCGCGTACACGAGCGCCGTGAACGCGAGCAGCGAGAGAGTGAGGAGCCGCGAGGTGGGCGAGCGCCATTGGCCCTCGGCGTACGTGCGGAGGTACTCGCAGAAGTTTCTGGAACGATTCAGAAGTCAGAGGCGTAGAGGGTACAACCCTTAACTTGGCAGTGCATCTTAAAAGATACATACTTTTTGACCCACTTTTTGTATTTTTTTTTACCCCTTAGGTGCATACAGTATCATAAATGATACCACCGAAATGACACATGTCGAAATAAGTAATCAATTGCGACTGACACACTGAGCAACAGAGTTCTAATTGGCATCGATTGTTTACATAAGTCATTTCAGAATTAAAATGTGTGATACCATATGCACCTAAGGGTTAAAGACAGAATTTTTTGCTCTACACAGCGGCGAGGAGCGGAGAGGAGAACGCACGATTTTTTAAAATTCTGCCAAGTTTAGAGTTAAGCTGAAATTGGATGCAATTAATTCTATTAGGCAGAGTAGGCACTGGTCTTGCTGTAAGTTAGTAAGAGATGAGCTATGGGATAAAAACCCTTTAGTACCGTTTGGTAGCCGGATTTGGTAGCTGGCTGGCAAATGGGAAATTTTGGTTTCCCGCGTAGTAGCCAGCTATAAAATGGGAATAACGTTCCCACCACGTAGCCGAAATTGGTACAAACCTGATTACAAATCGGCAATAATAAGTCCCGATTTAAAGCCAGTTATCTATTGGGATTTAATTCCCATTTCGAAGCTGGTTACGAAATTGAAGTAATTTAGGAAACCATAATATAAAGTGCAGACGGATGACATAGTGCAAAGGATGTTGAAGCTCATTCTGACAGTAATAGTATTTCTGATATTTCCGATAAAATACGTGATAAATGAACGAGAGGTAGTGACTTTGTCAATCATAACTACCGGCAAACCTACGCAAAAGTTGTGTAAATACACATTTATGTTGAAGTTTACAGCTTTATTCAGAGTTACAGTGTTATTTTCGAATGCTTCAGGATAGGTATGACATTCGATAAATATTTATATGTATACATACATACTACGATCTTAGAAATGCCATGATAAGGAATTACAGACAAGCCGCGACCAACAGATAAACGTTCAATTTATTAAATTCATTACAAATATACATCATCTTCGAATACACACAATAAAACTCTCATCATTACGTAGCCCGATACCATACCTGATAGCATGACTATAAACATAACCAACTCTAAAAATATAATCGCAATGGTAACAATTTGAGAACCATCAGTCCAAAGCTCGGATGACGGGAGCAAAAATGCACTTTCACTAGTGCTTACTTCAATATCGACTATTTTATCGACATCCATACCAACATTTTATAAATTAGAAATGTATTGATCAATAGTAGTTTATGCAACCGTACGTAATGAGAGGCATTGCGATCTAAAATTGATAAACAATAATATGTGTATATTACCTAGTACCATAGGACAGTTACAAAACCGAAATTAAAGCCTAAAAACCAGCTAGAATATCGTTCAAAAGGTCAAAGTGCACTTGTTAAGATTACTTTTAAATTATTCCCAAGAAATATGAGAATGAGTTCACTAAAAAAGTTGAGTGTTTTAATTTAAAAAATCTTATGTAATTTAATATTTGGAAACGAAGTGGAACTACTAGGGAAACATAATAAGTATAATCTATAAATTTAAAATTGTTCATATGGATGTCGATAGAATAGTCGATATTTCATTAAGCACTAGTGAAATAGTAGATTGTACAACAAGTGCATAAAGTGAACCATTTTTAACCGAGGCAATTTTTTGGTCTGAGCGAAGCGAAGACCAAAATAGTAGACGAGGATAAAAATGGACATTTATGCCCGTGTTGTACACTCTACTTTTCACTTCGTTTGCGAGGAAAGTAAAATACATTTTTCACTGCAATTTACACAACTAAATTGTTGTAAAGCGAAAGAAGAAAAAATATACAACCAATACCCGCCAACTAATTTTTTAATTATTTTTTTTTAATTTTCAACCTGGGATCCAGGCTTCATATATTATGCTCGGTTTTCTGCCAAGTCAAACATTTCGGAGCATTTTTGAACGATAATCGATATCTATTTTATGTGATTTACTAAATTTAATGACAGAAAATCAGAATTCTAATATTAAATAAAAAATATAACAAATTTTGTCAGCTATACTATTTTACTGATCAATAAAATTGTGCAATATGTTTTAACTGTTTGGCTGTTGGGACCGATTACCTTAGCCCATCTTAGCCTTAGAAAACAATTTTACTTTTATGCTCTAGAACATGAAATGCGATTTTATGTCGTCTACGCACGAAATAAAGGTGCACTTTTTGAGCATGAGAAGTGAAAAGTTCATTTTTGCTCCCTTCGTCCGGGCTTTGCATCATCACCATCAACATTGTAAACGTACCTGAGGCGAGGCAGCCGACGAGGCAGGCACCCACACCGTCAGCAAGTATGGCGGCCAGCGGAAACTGCCCATCGCCATCAACATTGTAAACGTACCTGAGGCGAGGCAGCCGACGAGGCAGGCACCCACACCGTCAGCAAATATGGCGGCCAGCGGAAACTGCCCATCGCCATCAACATTGTACACGTACCTGAGGCGAGGCAGCGCGCGCTCGAGGCAGCCGACGAGGCAGTGCAGGGCGTGTGTCAGGACCAACACTAGCACCCACACCGTCAGCAAGTATGGCGGCCAGCGGAAACTGCCCATCGCCGCTGAAAAACATAGAACAGTCAAAGAAAAATAAGGTGTACACAAAAATGTTCAAAAATATGTCACAGAACACTTTAATTCTGTGTAATAAGAACGTCGTAACAATATATTAATGAGCGGATTCTTTCGTACCTTATTTTTGCACTTGACTGAACAATAGTACAATATAATTATAAAGTTTAATATAAATAATGTAAAGTTCTAGAGATAGAACAATAGTAGTGATTAGAACTTGTGTGCCGTGTGAGCCGTATGGTGACGGTAGTAAGAATACATTTGACACCACCCCAACTCCTCCTGCGGGTGTCGTAAAAGTCGACTAAGGGATTGAAGTGTCACTGACCGTTATTTGATATAAGAATGATGATGGGCAGCAGCGTCATCACAGTGGACACATTACTGCGATCACCAATCCGCTTGCCCAGCGTGGCGATTATGGACATTTACCTCCTAATGCGTCTATACGCATAGTTAATAGGAGAGGCCTACGTCCAACAGTGGACTTTCATAGGCTGATGATGATTAGAACTTTAGGCGCAAATCAGTCATTCTCCAATGTCTAAGTCTAGATCTATTTACCCTAGTTTTTTTTTCCAATGAAATTTCAGTTCTAATATTCCTATTAATATGAAACGTTTTTCAGTGTGTATACAATATAGCCAATCAAAACTATTTTTAAATGGCGGTTTGAGTATTGAAATTCCTTATCGGGCACGCCACATTTTCTTATTGAGTTAGCAGAAAGAAATCACAATTAATGAAATTAGGTTTACAAATCTTTTACTAAATGTAAGCATTTAAAACAGTTGTAAATTTGAAATGGATTAGTGACACACATACGTGATCAAAGTAATCTTATTCTTATGCCACTAGCATTAATCAAGTTCTCACTCCTATGCCAATGGCATAGAAATACGAACGTTTTTGACACAAGAGCTGTGTCGCCGGCAGAGGAGTACAATCATTTCGGTCACACATGGCATGGGATAGGATAGGATTTCTATCAGATAATTTCGATCGGCACTTAGTGAAACAGCACCGGAGGCGAACGTGTTAAATATGGATACCTGATAGTCACGACTCAGGGTCCACCATCAACCGAATGTAACTTTTACAAATTACAGGCTGAATTTACATTTGTTTTGAGAACTTTTACTAAATATTGACATTTAAAAGCTCAGAATTACAACATGGACCTTCAATGGGAACGCATAATTATTACCGCGTGTGGCGGTAGACTGCCATATTATGCCAGTCAAATCAGTAATACCTTGCACAAGTGCTCCGCTGTGGCCTTGCAACTCTGCAAGCTGCTCGCGGGAGCCCTGCCGCGTCAAACGCAGCGCGTGGCCCGACCCGCGCGCTCGTTGTACGTGTGTTGACCGCGCCGACTGCCACAAACATGCGTTACTTAGGCACTGGTTTCACCGCGAGCTACTAAGCTATGAACTATCGCCTATAAACACGAACAAAAGATACGCACTCCCGTGTAAATAAAAGAGACACGGCGATACTCGCCCGGCGGTGATAGCTGATAGCTGAGCGAGTATCGCCGTGTCTCTATTATTTACACAGGAGTGCGTATCTTTGTATCAGAGCTTAGTAGCTCGCGGTGAGACCAGTGCCTTAGTATATAGCCTGACAAAAGCCAATTCAAACTCATGACGATCATACGGGACACTAAGTCAAACCCCTTAGCCAAAATGGATCTGATAACAGTGAATCTGATAAAGACGTATTGAATTTAGTAAAACGGGTTATTCACGTAATTTAAGTCGATAATTGCTTGACATGTATTTCGATCCATTTAGAGGATTCTTGTCACGGAGTACTAAAACCCGACGTGTACATGTCGGGCTTTGGTCGCGTGTATTTAAATATGTTTGAGTCTCATGTTAGTTATAAAGACGTGCTGTGCGAATCATCGACAGTCCCAAACCCATAAGATTATTGTTTTGAGGTTTGGCTCCTTATGTGTTATTGCTTATATATTAACTGCATAAATGACTCAGAAATGAGGACATCCGGATTAGCAAGCTGAAGTGGCAATGGGCAGGCCAGATTGCACACAGATAGTCGATGGGGTCGAAAAGTGCTCGAGTGGAGACCATGGCTAGGCAAACGCAGCGTAGGACGTCCACCCACAAGATGGACAGACGACCTCATGAAGGTCACGCTGAATGCAGGTCGCATCTAACCGGTACATGTGGAGGTCCAGAAGGGAGGCCTATGTTTCAGCTATGGACGTCTTATGGCTGAGAAGATGATGAAATTACTATTCTTGAAACATAAAAACAAGTTACCGTAGAAGAGAGCTTGCCGAGAGTGAGCGGAATAGGTGCCTCCTTGTCTTCCGGAGGTTCTTTCGCGTTCAGCTCCGTTTTGGTGAACGAGGGGTGGTCGCCGCACATGCTGTGTAACAAACACTTTGCTATCATTCCAACTAGAGACGTATATTTATGGTGGTCGCTCCTTTATCCTCTATTATAGGTACCGTTCTAATAAATACCAGAATAACTTTTCGTGCCGTTTCGAGCAGATGGGCAATTCCATACAAGAGTACGAAAGTGACCAATTTCTCGCATGTTTATTTATTGATTGTGCAAATTTTACTGTTATTATGTCTAGACATCAAAATAATACTTATCCAGATACAGTGTGACACTTATACTTGGATCATAATTATCATAAGTAAATAAACAGACGATCAAACGGTCACTTTCATTACAGTTACATGGATTTACCTAGATGATGACAAAAGTACCAATTTATGGATCTAAAACCCGTGCCTTGCTTTGCACGTATTTGTACATTTTGCCGTTCCTGAGGCCTACACAGAATTACCATAATGACGCTAAAGGATAGTTGTTATAATGCCTATTATTCTATATATATTTTAGATAAACATTCATAAGAAACTGTCGTACAAAGTTTCCGCGAAAAGTCAAAGATTGCGTAGTAAGTA
This sequence comes from Thaumatotibia leucotreta, assembly GCA_025490895.1. NCBI lineage: Eukaryota > Metazoa > Arthropoda > Insecta > Lepidoptera > Tortricidae > Thaumatotibia > Thaumatotibia leucotreta. The sequence goes on from JALPQI010030919.1 coordinate 29,998, forward strand.
ATATTTACTTGAATACATTTACTTACACCATTTCGGGGAGTTTGGGTGATTCGATTTTAGAATCCATCTTCAAACGTAATATTACTTCATCTTTAAACAGTTTTATATTGTATATAAAATATAAATAAATAAAAACGTATAAAAACAGTCACATCGGTGAAAGTGACATATAAATAAATGTACGTCAAAACGATTCTATTTTAAATTTTTGAAACTTCTATGTGTAAGTTTGAATTTCCAGCATCGGAAATAGGTCGGTTATTAATAGTTCAATACATAATTGTCGAAGTATATAATACTTGATTACATTGAATCCGACACATATTCGTACTGGTGTAAGTTCGAAATGTCGTCTCATGCTTAAAATCCCTGATTTTAATTAATCGAAAGAGTGTTACATCGTACTTTCGATCGAAAGTGTGATATAACATAACATAAGTATTTATTTACGTTACCAACAACATTTATATTTGATTTAAATTATAATTTAATTTTCACAACGACTTAACAAGAATATTTATTGAAATTACGTTGACCGTTCTTAGCCGTCCGACCGTTTCAGAATCTCATTCTGTTATATGGGTGCAATGCTGCTGCGATAATTTTTGGCACATTGGACGTGGGGAGGGTCGGAATGGGGTTATTTCATTTTAAGATAGGTTACCGTTAGTTTTAGTGTAAAGGCTAATCTGTATTCTTTTATTGTATTGCTCCCTTACATAACACTCTTAGGTGGAAAAGTTTTGTCTTACAAACATATCTCAACTAATCATTTTGTCCCCAGATCCGCTACCTCCACAACCGCTGCCTGAAGCTAGAGAGTTGCCGCAAAGCCCTCGTGTGGCAGAAGAGGTACCTGCAGCGAGTGGTGGCCGGGTACAACGAGTTAGAGCGGAGCTTGCGGCTGACTCGCGCGCCTGAGCCCAGCACTGGGAAGCGACGGTTCAAGTGAGTACAGCAGGATTAATACGATTAAAGCTAAAACTACCTAGCCTATCTGTCCCTCTTGTATTAACATAGCAAAGACGGACGGAGAGCTGCCGCAAGGCTCTCGTGTGGCAGAAGAGGTACCTCCAGCGAGTGGTGGCCGGGTATAACGAGCTAGAGCGGAGCTTGCGACTGACTCGCGTGCCTGAGCCCAGCACTGGGAAGCGACGGTTCAAGTGAGTACAGCAGGATTAGCATGATTAAAGCTAAAACTCGCTCGGCTATCCGTCCCTCTTGTGTTAACATGGTAAAGACGGATGGAGAGCTGCCGCAAAGCCCTCGTGTGGCGGAAGAGGTACCTCCAGCGAGTGGTGGCCGGGTACAACGAGCTAGAGCGGAGCTTGCGACTGACTCGCGCGCCTGAGCCCAGCACTGGGAAGCGACGGTTCAAGTAAGTATAGCAGGGTTAGCACGTTTAAAGCTACAACTCGCTAGGCTATCCGTCTCTCTTGTATTAACATGGCAAAGACGGACGGAGAGCTGCCGCAAAGCCCTCGTGTGGCAGAAGAGGTACCTGCAGCGAGTGGTGGCCGGCTACAACGAGTTAGAGCGGAGCTTGCGGCTCACTCGCGCGCCGGAGCCAAGCACCGGCAAAAGACGGTTCAAGTGAGTATAGCAGGGTTAGCACGATTAAAGCTACAACTCGCTAGGCTATCCGTCCCTCTTGTATTAACATAGTAAAAGACGACTGGAGAGCTGCCGCAAAGCCCTCGTGTGGCAGAAGAGGTACCTCCAGCGAGTGGTGGCCGGGTACAACGAGCTAGAGCGAAGCTTGCGGCTGACGCGCGCGCCTGAGCCCAGCATTGGGAAGAGACGGTTCAAGTGAGTATAGCAGGGTTAGCACGATTGAAGCTACAACTCGCTAGGCTATCCGTCCCTCTTGTATTAACATAGTAAAAGACGACTGGAGAGCTGCCGCAAAGCCCTCGTGTGGCAGAAGAGGTACCTCCAGCGAGTGGTGGCCGGGTACAACGAGCTAGAGCGGAGCTTGCGGCTGACTCGCGCGCCTGAGCCCAGCACTGGGAAGAGACGGTTCAAGTGAGTACAGCAGGGTTAGCACGATTAAAGCTAAAACTCGCTAGGCTATCCGTCCCTCTTGTATTAACATAGCAAAGACGGACGGAGAGCTGCAGCAAAGCCCTCGTGTGGCAGAAGAGGTACCTCCAGCGAGTGGTGGCCGGGTACAACGAGCTAGAGCGGAGCTTGCTCCCAAAATCCCTCACGGAGTTGAAAGGCGTGATTCATGTCTCTCGCTCCCGGAGATATATATCACTCATTTCGCTCATTTCGCTCAGGCGATCTGTAGAGAAGTGACAATACATACAGCGTGCGAGTGTGAGCAAGATGGTATATGAGCTAATCACGCTATGTGATACGCTCATAGTAATACGCTGCCGCCATGTTACCCGACCCGACACGCTCCGACTTCTTCTGAACCACATCGAAACTATCTCACTCTTTTGGCTCGACCGGCTCATCTGATTCATGAGTGAGAAAGAGCGAGCAAGTAAGGTTGTCACCGCTGAGATCGACGAGTTGAATTGAGTTGGTGAACGAGTTAAATCTTGAGTGAGTTGAAGAGCGAGTGAGTTGAATTGAAAGATATAGTTAATTTATTTCTGAACTAAAAGCTACAATATTTATTTACGTCCACGCCGTACCAACGCGTCGTACGCTAATGTCAACCCTGACACGTTAATCCACGCGGCGACTATGCGTTTGCGCCTGACGCGTGACGAACGACCATTTGCATTGCCCACTCGTTGTCACTGCGATGCCGCATCATCATCATCATCAGCCTATGATAGTCCACTGCTGGACGTAGGGCCTCTCCTATTAACTATGCTTATAAACGCATTAGGAGGTATATGCCCATAATCGCCACGTTGGGCAAGCAGATTAACGATCGCAGTAATGTGTCCACTATGATGACGCTGCTGCCCATAATCAATTTTTATCAAATAGTGGTCAGTGACACTTCAATCCCTTAGTCGGCTCTTACGACACCCGCAGAAGGAGTTGGGATGGTGACAAATGTATTCTTACTGCCGTCACCACACTGCTGATATACTTATATTAACTGCAATGCCTATTAGCGGCCCTTGGGTGGATCAACTAGTTGACTCATCGAAAGTGTGAGTAGAGTTGTTGCCGCATTGGCGTGGAGTTGTTATAATTTGTGAAGACCTTAGAGCTACAGTATCTTGCGGCGACATAGGCTGTCCGTTCCTCTTGTATTAACGTACATAGTTAAAGACGGCTGAAGAGCTGCGGCAAGGCTATCATGTGGCACAAGAGATACTAGTAGTAGAGAGCAAGTAGTCGACGGCGCCATTTTAATATGAATTGTATTGGAATTTCCCAGATTTTTTCATCGAACCCAAAAACATTTAACTTTGTAGTCAGTTAACTCTACGGTTTTAATAAAAATAGTAAATCATGATTAAAAAGTCCCTGTTTTTATACGTTTATTGTGGTTTTTAACTATATACTAGTATATCATCGGTTAGTACCCATAACAAGTTTTATTTCGTCGACTGACAAGCAAAACTCACTATAAAAATTGTCACTACTCTTAGCAACCTCTTATGTCAGTATTGAATCAGAACTGAGATAGGAGCTATATTTTAAGGAGGTATTTGTTACTTAGTGAGTTGACTGACGATTTGAACTCAGGACTTGATTGATTCGTGAGAGATCGCCCCACGATATATACCTATATTTAATATTCCACATGTGTCGACAGATGCGTGGTGACGTGCGTGATCGTGACGATCCGCATGCGTTTCCTCGTGCGACGCCGCGCTCAGCTGCGTGCGCTCTCCGCCGCCGCCATCTTGCGGCCACGACACGACCACGACACGTCGTGAGTATCAATTCCTCGTAATGAGGGTTTTTGATATTTTTTCTGGAACCAGACGGCGCTTCATAGGCTGTCCAAACAGCTGTCAGATTGTTTTGATTCTGTATTTGAAATTATATTGATTTTGAACTGAAGATGGAGTGCTAAAATAAAAGTGAAAAGTTTTTCTCGTATTTTTCGGACTTTCGGATAAGTTAGAGAAGGGTACACATTATTTTACACACCACTTATTCGAATACGGGCCTTTTCTTCCCTGCTGGGAGGGATCAAAGTAGCACTTTTCTGTTCAAAGACTTTCTATTGCTAGCCTAAAAAATTACAATGAAATATGAAAATAAACAGTACGTTCATAATTGATAAAAATTTCTTCAGAATCGATTATTTGCGTAAATATTAAATATGTGATATATCTTTTATTTTTCTTATAGGTGGTATGAAAAGCAGTATGTATCACGCGGTTTCAAAATTATTTCGTCTTGGGCGTTAACGCTTGAATCCTTCATTACGCTCAGGATTCCACTTTAGAATCTCTCCCTACGGTTTGGATTCAATTGTGGAATCGATCGCTCCATTCAGGATTCAATATACGCCCACGCCGGAAACATACCATTTTGATCCCTTGTGACATACTATTTAATCTACTATTTAATTCAGGAGCGTTTATCTCCAAAAATATTGACTTTGAATGGTGTCACCTGTATTCTTAGTGAACTGCCGTCACCACGCCTGTATAACAATCTGGAAATGAAATCGTCATCCCCTTTCATCACGTAGGTCATCCCCCCGGCCCTCGGGCAGCACCCCCCGGCCGGCCTCGCGGCCCCTCGCGCGGCCCGGCGGCCTCGCGCGGAGAGTTCTGGACCACGACCGTCCGCTGCACTCTCCCGCTACCCCACAGCGTGAGTCCCACATATATACCATAGATCAAGCAAACGTATCTACTTAGCGTGTCAAATGAACTCAGTGAAATCCACTGAGTTGTCCGTCTTTAATCGCAGCTTGCAGCTTTCGGGCGTCAAATATTGTAAGTTGAAGTGAACAAAAACATTAATAATGTCTCCTTAAGTAATATTAATGGCATCAACACAAAAAATATGAATACTCAAGGGCCTGGGACATATTTAAAATCATAGGCAAGTAACAACTTCAGTACAAAATCTGACACGCTCGGTCGCCATACAAATGAATGAACTTGTTTCTTCTATCCAAATCTAATTCTATGGTGAGTCCCAAGGACAATATTTTTAGTTTGGGTCCCTAAATCGATGCCGGAAAATAGTATTCGATGGCAACAACGTACAAGGTTCTAAGTACTGAACGAACCTTCGCACTTTGCACGTTATACCTACGTTGTTGTCATTGAAATATTGAATTCGTGTAACATATATTCCTTGATTGTGGAACCGTGAGATGGGGCTATTTGAGATCCACGGGGCTATTTGGTATTAAGGACAAAAGCATTTAAACCTAATTTCTTTTAGCATGGGATTATTATGAAAATATGTGGTTCCAGGTATAACGTATTTGTTCCAAATATTGCGATAGTAACATTTATTTGGGTCTAAGACCTTTAATTTCCATGTTACCAAATAGCCCCATCTTACGGAACCAAATTTTTGGAATTGGTTAACTGAAATTTATGTTTTAATCTTGATTGATGTAAAAAGATGATAACGTCCCCTACGTTATTGCTTAATTTTTATACAAATTGGGGGACAATCAGGAACCATTACTTTTAATTTATTAATTATATAAAACTATATAAATCAATAGCCTAATTAATGACCAAGTTCTCTAAAACATTCATGCGATGAAAGTTTATGATCTCTAAACAGAAGAACGCCCTATTCTATCAGTGAATAGACCCCCTCTCGGCTCTCGGCACGAGTGGTGCTAGGTGATGGTGCTTTCACACTAGCTTTAAAGCGTATCCAACAAGGTTTTAAAAAAATACAGCGCTGGATATTGGGCTTGATAATGGAGAACTAAGCTTTCCGAAACATGTCGGGCGTCGTGACTAAAAATTAAAATACACGTGAGCTTAACCGTTAAGTTATATTCACAATTAAAACGCTCTTTTAGAATATAATACGATTTATTTTCATTATAATTTTAAATAGCTTTACTAATAATTTATTCGTTCTGCTCTACTTTCACAAGGTGATCAATCTTCCGAAGTTTACAATTGATTGTTTAGATCGCCATTCGCCGTTAATCATCCAAAAATATGGCGCAAGCCAATTTTCTTAGCATAAGCCAATATAAACATGACTTTCAGTGAATACCGTAACCTCGATAAGCGTTTTTGGCGAAAAACAAAATACATAAATAAAATAAATCATCATGTGCATTGCTTTGGATCTATGGGGAAAGAAGTAATCCGCGGAATGAACCCGTGGGCCCACGGCAAGTTTCGTATTAAAAAAAGATAACTTATGACTAGAGCAGTGAGTCTAAGGGGAAAAAAATACCCGTAGACCCCCTGTGGTAAAAAACCTGTGGTACCACGGGTAAAAGGTGAAGCGTTGTTTTGGCGATATGTCTTAGAGAACTGTACTTGGCATTGAAAAGGATAACAATGAAAATTTACTAAAGAAATTTCAAATCGTTTGTCTCTAATGTTTGTATACTTACGTACTTGTTCTCCCGTCGATGTTCTAGTGGGGGACTTCATACGACGGTCCTACAGTTCCAACTCGCAACACGAAGACTCCTTCGGGTTAAGGTGAGCTGATTACTATTACAAGTTTAGAAATTTTCATAGTTTTTGTGAAACAAAGGAATTTTTGGCTAGGCGCTTTTGACCATGCTTTAAGGGCCAGCAATATGTGTGCGCATCTTCTATCGGAATACCTCTCGGGATTTTGGTATAGTGTGAGAGCTAAATGTCTTCTTCGGTTACCGCGAGGATTACACATGAAATAAAACTATGAACACGGATGACACCCGCAGACCACGAACCCTGTAAAGTGTTCGAAACGTCGGAATGAAGTTAAAATTAGTTAATATTCGCGAGTTTATCCGTTTTCATAGTTGTATTATAAATGGCATATACCAAAGAAAAAATATCGAGTTTACCAACGTTCGGCTCCTTTTTGGCGGCTTATGCGATAGCTGAGCGTTCGAGTTCGATCCCCACGTTGGTAAATTCGGTATTTTTCTTTGGTATAATGTTATTTAATATACAGTGTGATTACGGGGTCTTGATCCCAACTGTGAAAAACAATTAACTGATTTCATACCAACCGGTGCGGCTTAAGACAAGTGAGGTGTTGTTCATAATTTTGTAAACACGTGTGGAAAGGATTAGTATGCAGAAATGTAAAAATATTAATAAACTCAGACTTTACTATTCGTAAAAAAGTACGTTTGTTCATATACAGCGTGTTTTTCTTCATATGCTATAACTTTAAGGGACGCTTATTTAGGTCAAATATAATTAATTTCTCTAAGAAACTAGTGTTTTAACTATTACCGTTACAGAGTTATTAAAAAAATAAGTTTAATCACTGAACATGTGTATTGCAACCTTTATTACATTCTAATGTTACTTATTTTGACATGTGCCGTCAGTCACCTGAGATTAACTTTTATTTTATTCTTAAGGTTCTCTCACATTTACCATTTCATTTATTATGTATGAAAACAAAAAAAAAAATATTTTTTATCGAATTTTCCAAAAGCCGATATACCAGACAACTTCTATTAATGGCCCAAGTAACCTGTCTAATTTATAGCAAATCGAAACGAACACCCTGTAGATTCCATGGGAAACATCGTTCAGAAAGACCATCTTAACACGTTTCTCACAGTTGGGATCACGACCCCGTAATCACCCTGTATACAATTTGAATTCTCGTCTACAAATGACACCTAATCTCCCTCCTCTAGTTCCCCCCGCGGCGCCTACCTCGACAAGCTCGGCGTCGTCTCCCGCCGTCTGCAGCACGCCATGGACGCCGCGCGTGACGTGCCGTGACGTCGCACACACGTCAACGACGGCCACACATGTCAATGACGGCCACAAGCGTCAATGACGGCCACGAGCGTCACGTGACGGCCACGAGCGTCACGTGACGGCGCCACACGTAGAGGACTCATTACTTAATTGTGAGAGCCTTAACCTTTTCAACGCCAAGAACCACTAAAGTGGCCATGTGTTGTCCTGCCTACCACGCCAGCAGCCACTAAAGTGGTCATCGAGTATGCTGTCAAAGTAACTGTCTTGCTGACAGATAAGGTTTATTTTCGTTGTTCATTAGTAGAGATACTGGCGTGTATGTCACAATTAGATGCGATAGGGAAGGCGTTGAAAAGGTTAAAAGGAGAGTCATCCGAAATCATGACCTTATCTGAACAGGAATTTTAGAATATCATTTTAGCAGAGTCTTTGAAGTACTACTTCGAATTTGGACTGAATTTTGCTACGAATTTTATTATTCAAAATTGACAATTGCTTCAGATAAGTTCGTGATTGAGGAAGTTTATTTATTTGATCTTTTATGATGTATGACTGGTGCAGAATCTTCTATGCTGACATACAACATTACTGTCCTTTTCATACTTTAGTATCGTTTTTCTTGACGAAAAGAGACAGAGGAGAAGGTAGTATGTCAGCATTTCAAGGTTCAGATGTTGCATTTTATTTATAAATTAATCCTGCATTTCCATAAAATTGGCCAGAAGTAGACGTAAGTATTAGAATAGTGCCAAATTTAGTTGTATTTGTGTTACTTAATTTATGTTTAAAGATAAGTCGGAGATCGTTCCATGTTTCGGTTGTTGCCACTCCGCCTATTTGTTTTTTTTTTTGTATGTATGTATGAGAGTGGATTGTATGTAATTTAGGAAAACCTTGTCGTCCTACCTTGCCTTAGTACAGTCAGATGCATAATATCTAAGCGTTTTATATAGTAAGAACACAAACAATTTTACTATGTAATTCGCTACTATATTTTTGTGTATGACCATAGAATTTATTACAGACACTATTTTTGATTCAAATATTAAAACACTTGTAGTTGACATTTTCTATCTATTAGTGACATTTCTTATAAATTTATAGTGCTAAATTTTGACCATCATTACACTGTACTGCCTGGTTGCAATTGCAAGCCTTGATCGACGCATTTACAAACCAGTCGATTATAATATTAAACATGTCGTACAGTTTTCAGGACATGCGGTCATTGACATCTAATTGTAAATGTATTTTATTTATATTTTTACCTACCTGGAATAATGGTATTGTACATATATTAATACTGTATTGATTTCGCTGTCACTTCCAGGGCAAAATTTAATTCCTTTTAATCTTGTTAGCCATACAAGTCGAACATTGATATGATTTTCCTGTTTTTAGAACAATTAATTAATATTTTTTTTGTAGTTAATGCTAATGAAAGAACGTATACTATGTATTACACATACAAGTGAAGAATCTCTTCTTTTCGTATTCTCACGGAACAGTACGAATTTATGTATCTGTTTCAACTAACTTCAATGCAATGGATACTGAATTATTGTGACAGCAATTTGATTCGGGATAACAAAAGATTATGCACTACATCTATACTAATTTATATTCTACGATTTGATGTCAATGACTTAAATTCCTTGTAAAACCAGCACTTGCCATATCTATTAGGTTCGGACGCACGAAAGTACAAGTTAGGATAATTTAGTGTAAGCTAGCGACTGACTCGACCGAACGACGAAGGAGCTTATTACGAACGATATAGAGGCGATAGTTGCAGTGAATTGTTATTAACGAACAAACTGACCCGCTATAGATCTTATTTCAAGGTCGAGTTTGGGTCACTGTTTAACTCTTTTCTGGGCATCATACTATATTGTCCACATACATGACAATAGAATTTCAATTTTATCTTCGCAACTCAAGGTTCAAATTAAATTAGACTTAGGTAATGATTAATCTTAAAATAATCATCAGAATTTATAGTTGTCGATTCCTAAGAACGAACATTTGACAGTTCAAAAATGACCCGTACATATATGACGTTCATTCTTTAAAAAACATGGTGAGCCTTACCTTCATATTAATAAGGATTCATCTATAACTGTCAAAAGTTCATTCTTAGATATCGCAGATTATATCAATTTTTGTGGGAAGATTTGCTAGTTTCTTCAAGCCTGGAAAAGAGTTATCATCCATTTTGATCTATATTATTATAACAACGATTTTAAGTTATATTATGTTAAATGTATGGATTAGTGTCAACGACCTTTTGTGCGGGTCCATTTGAAATGAACTGTAACCTAGATGTAGTTAGTTGTTCGCTAATAATAATTTATTTTTCTAACGATAGACAATATTTTGTAAGCCAAAGCCAACGAAAGTATTACGAAAGCTGTGTATCTAAAATATTAGGGCAAAATGCACATATACAGTATGTAAAGTTACTAAAAACATATACACGTAATAATAATCGTAGGCCACAGTTACATGTTAAAAACGTACTAAAAGGATGTCATTATATTTCCCCATCGAGAGTTGCTTTTCAAACGTCTTCAAAAAAGGAGGAGGTTGTCAATTCGACTGTATTTTTTTTTGTAAGTTCACATACTGTATAATTAGCAACATGTGTAAAACTTATCTAGCAGATCTATGACTAAAAGTCAATTAAAACATCTATACACGGTGCTCGTGAGCATTCCGAAAGATTTTAATGCTGAATTCCTGACCATATTTAGAGTATTTCCTAGATTCCTAGTAGACCATAATATATTTCCTGGATTTGGCTTGGTTTCAGAGATAATCAACTTTTTATCGAAATAAGTTTTTCGACGTAACTCGTCATGAAATTTATTTTTGCTACCACAATGTGTTCTAATGTTACCACACCTTTTGCCTGCCACCAAAACATAAGAATAGACTTGACAAAAATTGTTGTTATGCTAAAGAGTATTGGAAACGTTAAAAAGTCTAAAAAAATGGTGGCATTTGACATTAGGTCTCAAAATATTTTTTGTTTATTTTGATGAGGTAAAATCTCTCGCAATGCTCGCGAGCACCGTGTACAATTACCATCAGACATATTGGACCGATGAAGGTGTTCAAAACTATCTGATCATTCCCTAACATCTAGTTAGAGGTCCCTAGTTTATCAAATATATATATAAGGGTTTATTCATCCTTATATCCTAATTAATATATTTTTGACATGTCAACAGACCTCTAGATAATGTTGAATATATACAATCAACAGCGGATTTTGTAAGACATTTTGCTCAACATTTTCAAGTCATCTACAATGGTATACACAGTATTTCACTTTTGTAGCGATTTCCGCCGTTGATTGTACGTTAAATTGTTGTGTAATTGTGCATTTGCCTAAAACCATGGCACAAACCTGTTACAGTATTGGCGTTTGAGGGATAATGAGTTCACATTTCATTCATACACAATACAAATCTCGCCATAAAGTATAGGTACAGTGACTCGGGAACTATGTCTAAGTGAACGTACTGATCAGATTTTAAGAAATCTCTTGCTACTTCTAATTTTCACATGGTTCTAGAGAGGATTACGAATGGTTGATACATTCAGCGTCAAATACTTTGTAACAGTTAAAGTGACTAAATAGTTTGGTACCCACAAACTAAATATATGGTATAACGGACTATTTGGCTACTTTGAATGCTAGAAAGTATACGACGCTGCCTGTATCTAACACGTATATAAATTGTCATGAGATGTGTATTCTAAATCCCTAGATATTAGACGCAGCGTAAATAAACTACACTCAATGTGACCAAAGATTTATTTTAGTAAGCTAGTTTAATTTTGTATCGACACGCAACGAACACCTCTTCTGTTTTTTGGTACAGTACCACTTTTAGTTATAAAGACAACAATATAAATTTACGAAAATAAATGAAGTACTTACCGTTACATTTATTTCAAGTACGTTCTTTAATTAGTTACATCGAAAAGAAATTATATTTGATAAAATACATCACACATCTCTATCGCTGAGTTTTGAAAAACTATAGTTATAACTGAAGCGTCCATTAGACCTTCTTACATTGCAATTAGGTTGAAAATAACTATTATAGGTACTGTACCGAAAAGCCTACTCTTACAAACGACCACCAGTGTCTAGTCACAGCATCGGTGCCATACGCTCTCTAGACATGACAACACTAAGATAATAAATTAATATTTTGTATACGGTTGTTTTATTTATTTTTGACTCCGCTCCGCTTAGGGTGCGGCTCCACTGACGCGGAGCGGAGCGGAGCTGTGGGAGCTCGGCCAATGAGATCGCATCACAGTGTTCCGAATTCGAATTTGAAGAATGTAATTGGTCAATTTTGCACAGCTCCGCGTCAGTGGAGCCGCACCCTTATAATGATGATGAAATACTTTAGTTTCAATTGGACAAGTCGGACAAAGATAGCCGATAATTTAGCTTTTACACGAAAACTCAATTTTTATTTCTTCAATGGGCAACTGCAGCTTGGGGTCTGGCAGGGCACTACAGAGATCGCAGGCAGCTTGAATAGGTTCTCCTGTAAGGACATTTAAATGTTAGAGGAAATTACTCAAATATATTATGTAGGCAAGTTATATTATCAAGATCGAATCAGCATGTGATTCTGATTCGAGTGATCCTAAGGTTGAACAATATTATCGAAAAATAAAAACATAAATAATCACGATTATTGTTTGGAAACCCTTAAAATGTTAATTTTATTCTTATTAAAGGTAGAACAATATTACTTTGCTCTTCCGCGATACAGAACGACAGAACGTGTAGTTAGTTAGTGTAGCTATAATTGCGTATTTTTAAAAATAAATATGCAAATTACTATAACAAACCACCGCCAATAACACTACTCGACACGTGTTTCGCCTCTCTATGAGGCATCGTCAGGAGTTGACGATGTTGTCAGACTGCGGCCTATTTCTCGAAAGCTTATAACTTGTAATACAGGCGGAAGTCACTATCTAATTAATAGTGTTAAAAAGAGACTTCCACTTGTATTACAAGTTACAAGCGATTGAGAAACGGGCCCCTGGTGTCCGGCAACGGAAAGTAATATATGTAATATACCTATACTAATATTGTTCGTCCTTTAATATGGACTTCCGCAAAGTAACGCCTGATTCAATTAATTATTCTTATTAGTATTTGTCGTTATAGCGGCAACAGAAATATAGCATCTGTAAAATTTTCAACAGGGTAACGGTTCACGCGATACAGCCTGGTGAAAGAAAGATAAAAAATTGACAGCGTAGCCTTAGTAATAGGGTCCCGTTTTACCCTTTCGATAGGAGAGGATATCAGGAACCCTAAAAACTATGTATTGAATGAATCTACTTACCTCGGCCGGAGTCCTCTGCAGCCCGTTCGCGCGCCCGACTTTCTTGTAGTCTGCCACCGTTTCCTCTCGTTCCGTCGCGGGCTTGGACGCCCCCGCCTGCGCAAAACACCTCGAGTGACAACAATTACTTAACCCTTAGGTGCATATGGTATCACACATTCTATTTCTGAAATGACTTATGTAAACAATCGATGCCAATTAGAACTCTATTGCTCAGTGTGACAGTCGCAATTGATTACTTATTTCGACATGTGTCATTTCGGTCGTATCGTTTTTGAAACTGTATGCACCTAAGGGTTAACCTGTTGACCGCCAGACGTCGAAGGAATATGCTGAGTTCCAGACGCCACGCGTACGCGATTTTTTAAGCGAAATTTAACTTTACGGCGTCACGCATAAGTGGCATTGGCGTAGCTGACCTTCTACCGCGAAAAACGAAATTCGTAAATTTCGAGGATTTTTCTCTTTCACTCAAACGAAGGCGTCATTAGAGTGAGAGAGACAAATCCTCGAAATTTACGAATTTCGTTTTTCGCGGTAGGGCCGCTGTCGGCCAGTGTCGTCATTGGCGTCGTAGTCACGATTTTCCGTTGTCGTCTATGGACGACTGTGGCGGTCAAAGGATTAACCCTTTATAATGCAAGTGAATAAGGGGTTTATTATAACCTAAATAACACTTTAGGATTGGTAAGTTAGGTTAGTCTACTACTGCTATGTCTACGTTTGATTCAGGGTGAAAAAACCTATGAAAAACTGAACTTTGTGCCTTCTGAAGATTTAACACGCCTTACATAATGATCTGTCATAAACATTTTTTACATTTCCAATCCTAAATAAATCGTGCAAATAACGTTGTATCTTTAGTATAATATCTTTAACTAAACGAGATTCTATATTATTCTACCTAAGTATACGAGCTAAATATAACTCGACTGAGAGGCATAAAGTCGGTTCTGTGATGAGGTACAGTATGTATCACCTCGGAGAGCAAAGAAAGAAACCCATTAATGTTTAGATCATTCTAAACAACTTTTAGGTACTATGGGGCCAAACTCGAATTCGCGAAACATTAATGGGTTTCATTCTTTGCTCTACGAGATGATACATACTGTATATCTAAATTCGACCTTGTCTTCACATGTAATTACCTATGTTATTTACATGTGGATTTAATAAATAAATGAAAAGTCGGTGAAATTGCTATTCTGACCATATGCGTTTCGTGTCGAGATAATGTGATACCTCAGCTTGCAGGGGCTGCAGTCCGCTCCGCTTGCCGCCTGTCTCGTCGGCCTCGGGTTGCGGCCGCGGCGGCGGCCTGTACCCCGGGTCCGGGATACAAGAGTCCTGCGAGACATTGTTATTGTAGTTTTGAGCTAATATACCTAGGCCAACACATTCAATGCCAAGAGCGCCACTGGGGAGTTATCGGTAATTTTGTTCACATGCCGCCGACTCCGTGGGGGAGTTTATCACTACCCTATTTACAGTGCCAGGACAAAAACAAAGGCTATTCCTGCATGCCAGCCGGCGTTAATTGTATAGTGAATAACTCCCCTGGGGAGTCGTGTGGCATGTGAATAAAGTTATCGAGGACTCCTTAGTGGCGTTCTTGGAATTGAAGTAGCGTACATTGTACAACAGGTTTGCGTGCAGCGATAACCTAGGTTTTTGATCTGGCAGTGAAAGTGTTAACACCGCGTCGACCGGGGCCTATTGCTCAAAAGCTTGTAACTTGTAATATGAGCGGTAGAGGCGGAGGCGCAGGGCTTGTAGCACTTTTTGTAGCGCGCTCCTGGTTTAGATAGATTTTAGATAAAAAAAAACTTCTGCGGGGGGAAACTTTCTTGAAAGTTGAACAATGGGAAAGCTCAACAAATCAGACTGGGATTTTACGATTTAATATAACATAACGTAGAATTACATTACGAATATATCATAATCAATTACGAATATAGGTATGGTAAGTTGGGGTGAGCTGAAACGGTTTTCAGAATAGGGAAAGACAGAAAATCGTCCTTCTGGCACAGTGTTTGATGGTAGCATTTTTGTCTTAGCCCATTAAAAAAACCATTCAGAGATAATGATATTTTTATTTTGATGAGAGAGACATTCATTTAGAGATAATGTATTTTAATTATTTATTGTGCATCATGTGAGTTTGTCTATCTAAACTTTCAAACACTCAATTTCTCAAAGGTTAGCTGGAAGAGATCCCTTATAGGCATAAGTTCGCCTTTGTACCTACATTTCTTTATAACTGTATTGTAACATATTCTGTGTACAATAAAGTGATTTACTACTAGTTACTACTACTAAAACCGTTTCATCTTACCCCAATTTACCTAATGTATAAACTTTCGCTTAGTTACCTTGGGCCTGTAGTCAGGGAAGTGCGATTGCAAAGTTTTAGGTAGCTCCGGCATCGGGTACAGCCGGTACATCGCGCAGTACCGCTGCAAACAGAGTTATTGTTTAATAATATCACATTATGTCAGCCTCCATAGCCTAGTTGGTAGTGACCCTGCCTACGAAGCTGGAGGTTCCGGGTTCTAATCCCTGCGAGGCAATTTTTTTTATTTAGAAAAACATTAATATCATATCATATTTGTTGCTTGGTCGGGGCTGTCTATGTATTTAAGTTTCTATATCGTCGCTGTTCTACAAAAGTCCCTGTGTTTTTTTTTGGATTTTAACGCCATTTTGAACCTAATGTCAAAATCTACATACCTATATGCTCCAAAAACAGTGGTGAGGCTATCTTTAATAATTTAGGATTTAGTTTCCTGTAACTGTTATTACTGAAACATGTTTTTTTTTATCATTGAAGAACCTTATCTTTTATAAAAATAACTATGTGATAAATATTATCAAGATGTGTCAAATTTTGTAACTAGTTATTTTAACCAAGTTAAAATAAGACACATAGGTAGAGCCTTTGGACGACTGAAACAAAAACGGCTATGTGACAAGTGACATATTATTGGTAATATTAATTTTACTCGTTAAAAAACTGAGATTTATAATTAGAAAAGACATTAAAATACGTTAAACTGGACATATTTATCAAAATAAAATATTGGCCTACTTTGAGTGAACAAGATACAAAATAAACAGTTTTTTGTGTCTCCTGTAAAGTAGCAATAAAACACATTTATATGTATAATATATCATCCCTTGGTACCCACATTACAAGCCTTAATTGAGCTTGCCGTTGGACTAAGTCGATTTCTGTAAAATGTCCCAAGATATTTATTTTTATTTTTTTATGTTCCTTTTAACCACGTAAAGCTCACCACACTATTTTGTTTAAAACTTATTTTGAACCTTAGGTAATTTATAAGGGATAGGGATAGGGTCGGTCGCGAATGCTCGCGGTGTCAACAACGGTACGACAGTGCTCCCATTTCAAATTTAAGAAAAAGCTATTAAATTAACAAGTATAGGACTCACATGTGTATCAATATTTTGTGGCTTAATCAAACAAGACGATAGTGAAAACCGTTCTTCAATAAGTGCAGTGATTTGGCGATAATCAGTGTGATAAGATTAGAAATAATTTGTTGAAGTGCCGATTCACTACACACGGTGCAGCGCGGCCGGTACAGTGCAAGGTCGCCCGGTCTAGGGGTCACCTACCTGGCGCGGCCAGCTGATGCGCCGCTCGTTATCGTATTTGCAACGAACTTTCGGTGATATTTACAACATGAATTGCGTGGCATGTCAGCTTCCAATCGCGAAAGAGGAGTTACTGGTGTGCTCGGGATGTAAACGCTCGTATGATTACAAGTGTCTTGGCGTACCAGATGATTATTATAAAAAGAAGTTACATAATATAAATCACAACTGGCACTGCACGTCATGCACAAATGTCACCCGACGTCATAGAGGCGATGGAACACCGGTACGACGGCACTACGAACAGTCACCGCCGCGATCGGAGGCAGGCGATATGTCAATATGCGACGAAGCAGCGGGCCAGCATAACTACAGCACGTATAATTTCACCATGCCAGACCCAAATTTAACATACGGCGACACGCCCAAAACAGAGGTCAACTTCGAGACACTATCGCGCCTACTCGACTCTAAGTTGGCCGGGGTGAAGAGCGATTTGGTAAAAATCGAAAAAAAAATTGATAGTACCAAGCAAGAACTGTTTAAGGACCTAAACAACGAATTCAATCGGGTTATTGACCGCATGAAAAAGGAATTTACAGCTACAACGGATTTTTTGAGCGCTCAACTAAAGGATTACCAAGGAGAACTTTCTACTGTTAATAAAAAAATCAACGATTTAGAATTCACATTGGGGTGAGAGGAAATGTTCATAAATGGTTTGAATCGTACCTTGAAAATCGACAACAACTAGTAGAGATACTACATCATAACCACCAAACCGGAGTCATATCTCAAGTTCAATCCAAGATAGTAGATGTAAATCGATCAATTCCACAGGGTAGTGTATTAGGTTGCTTATTGTTCCTTCTGTATATTAATGACTTGCCTAGCGTTATTGATAAGCCCAGTGTTTTATTTGCAGATGATATGTCAGTAATTTTTCCATGCACTAGCGAAAGTAATCTACAGTCTAACCTTAAACAAATCATAACCAAACTAGATCTCTGGCTAAACGAACATAATTTAGAAATCAACTTCAGCAAAACTAAAATCATGCAATTCCGACCCCACCAAAGACAACCTTTAAATATAGAATTCTTGTACAATAATACTAAACTTGAACCAACTGATTCATTTTCGCTGTTAGGATTAATCATAGATACAAATATAAATTGGAAAGACCATATACAGACAGTAAGCAGTAAACTCTCAAGATTCACTTATGCTTTATTTGAATTAAAAAAAACAACAGATTTAAAAACATCTATATCCGCCTATTATGCATATGCTCACTCTCTATTCCGATATGGCATATTACTTTGGGGCAATAGTACAAACGTCAATAACCTATTTATTTTACAAAAAAAATGTATCCGTATTTTGGCAAATATAAAGCCGAGGGAAAGTTGCCGTAATTATTTTAAAGAACTCGGAATATTAACGCTCACCAGCTTATATATCTTGGAAGCATGCACATTTGTGAATTCCCATAGCTCTTTTTTCTCGCAAGCCAAAGACCGCCATACAAAAACGTTAAATTTACGCCAAAACACCAATTTATCAATACCTACATCTAACCTAGCAATTTTCCACTCCGGACCACACATGATGTGCATTAAAATTTTCAATAAGATCCCACAATCCATCAAAAATTCACAAAACCCAGTATCGTTTAAGAAAGCACTTAGTAAATATCTAATGGACAGATCTTTCTACACACTGCAAGAGTTTTTTGGTGATACTTAACTGTAGACTTAATTAGCCATTTACATTGTAAATTTATTTTTTGCATTGTCAAACAATGTCTATAAGACCTATAAGATTGCTGTGCCCTTGCAGGGTCCATATTATAAACATGTGAAATGTAATATGTAATATGTGTGCAATAAATTATTTGATTTGATTTGATTTGATTTGATTGGAAAACTCCCGTCTTAATGCGGAACTGATATCTATTAAAAATAATGCTAGTCCCCAATCAAATGTGTTAATATTGCAGGACACTATCGATCGAATGCAGTTTGATCTAAATGAAAGGGACCAAGCTTTTTTAATGAACGACGTCGAGATATCGGGGGTGCCCGAGCATCCAGGGGAATCTACAGTGCACATCACGCATGCTTTAACACAAAAGTTGGGTATGAAACTGGATGAGCGAGATATAGTCAGCGCTGAGCGAGTGGGGCCTCGAAGAACAACCGGGGACAATGCAAGACTGCACTCTCGCCCTCTGGTAGCGCGCTTAGCAAGGCGCTCGCTGCGAGATGAACTATTACGAAATGCACGTGTGCGCCGATCGATCGATACCACAAACATCGGGCTGCCAGAACATAATCCTCCCTCTTGCGTGTATATAAATGAGCGGTTAACAAAATATAATCGCGTTCTGTTTTGGAAGGCGCGGCAAGCGGGCAAAGCGGCAGGATGGCGATACATATGGACAAGAGAGGGACGGATATACGCGAAAAAAACCGAAGGTGGTGACGGCAGAGGGGTCCGAATTAATATGGAAAAAGACATTGGACGTGTTTTCGGCATTGATTCTACGAGTATTATTAGTAAATAATTTTTTTTTCTTTTTGCTCACAATGTATAACTCTGCGCCTAAATCATTATTAATACGAGTAAGCGAATTGCGGTCACTAGGATGTAAGTATGTTGTCTTTTACTGTTTGCTACTGTCTGGTTTAAGTCAAAATAACAATGTTATCTTTGAACGTTGTCCTCCACCTGTCGTCGAGCCGATGTGTTGGCTAAGCAATTCATATATACGAAAATGGATCGTACGGCGGTTTATCGCACGGGTAAACGAAGTTAATAAACTATGTCATAATTGTGATGCCTGTTTTTTATGCAAATGTTTGAAAGTGGTATTTTGGTGGAACATATCAAATTACTTTATTAAATATATTAAAGCTGACTGTAAATCCAAGGAAATGTCCATACCTTATAAAATTCGCCTCAAGTATGTTTTTATTTTCTATCTAAAAAATATGTTTCAATTCAAAGGTACAATTAAAACTAAACGGTATTTATGTGTCAAAAAGTGGAAAAAATGTCTAACTAAACAAGAATTAAATAGTTATAAAAAATGTGATAATAACAGCATTACGACAATGTTTTATTTGATAATAATAATATGTGAGGCAGGAAACAATATTTTACAATATGTGTACCGTTTGTGTAGGGCGGTATTAAGACTGTCGAACCATAATGTAAACACAATTTGTAGAACTTATTTCTTGCCTGAAGTTAGGGAAATACAATTGGAATCGTTAATGTTGTTATGTACACGATGTTTTGGTGACGATAAAGGATGCCCACACTGCATACACATACTTAACTGTCATCTCACTACAGATATTCAAATATTTCATCACGCTTACGTCGACATACAATTACTTTTTTTAATACTTTTAACAAAGATTACATTAAGGCATTTCAATGTCATGCATTTGCGTGCCTGGTTGTACCTACATGTAGGCGCAATAAATAACGGACATCCCACCCCGTTTCGCTTTGGATTTGCACCATTATACCAAAAGAAAGTAAACCATGGGAATGATTACATTTACACGGTTACGTTTGCGGTACCGATTTGTTGGCTTAGTGTACTCCTGCGGCTACTGCGTTTCTCATGCGAGCACCCCTGGCATCTGGACCTAAAATTTATATGAACAAAAAAAAAACATATCCTTTAACGTTAGGCCTTCTTAATGTGCGTTCCTTAAACACTGGCCGGGAGGAGCTTGCGGCAGCCCTGGATCGGTATAGCCCGGATATTTTGGCGTTAAATGAGACATGGCTGCGAGAGGGAGAAGAAAAGTACATACCTAAAATACCAGGTTACACCTTGAAAAGCAACCCACGCGCAAATGGAACGAAGGGAGGTGGTGTTGGGTTTTATGTAAAAAAAAACCTACGAGTACAGGTAAAGCAGCACCCTTCTTCAACTCTAGAACAAATGTGGTTGGAGTTGCACGTTCACGGCGTCGGTCGTTTCGCTATTGGCACAGCATACAGGCCAGAATCAGTATCAGTGGAAAGAGCCATCGACGCCCTAAACGAATCCTTGGACCTGTTTGCGTCATGTAACAACTTGTTTTTGCTAACCGACTTCAACGTTGATGTACAATTGACAGATAAAATAAACGTAAAAAGGTTGGCCACTTTTCTAACGCAGCGCGGACTAGTACAATTGGTAAGTGAGCCAACACGAACTACTTCCGATAACTCATCGGTATTAGATTTAGTGATAACAGACTGTGCCAATATCTGCAGAGCCATTTATGTACACCACAACCCGAACCTGAGTGATCATGCAATGGTTCTTGCAGAGCTATTACTTAGTAAGCCTAAACAGGTAACACAGTATACATATAAACGGTGTCTCAGTAAAATAGATACTGTTAAATTTGAAAAAGATCTTAAGAATATGCCCTGGGGGAAAATTAGGGAATTGCCTGACCTGGACAGCAAAGTAAATCTCTTTAATAACCTAGTCACGAGTATATTCGACAGCCATGCACCGCTGCGCCGCTTTCGAATCAATAGTGCGTCTCTCCCGTGGGTCACAGACACAATAAAAACCATGATGAACCTCCGCGATAACGCCTTAAAGAGAGCCCTTAAAACAAAAAGAGATTCGCATCAACAGTATTATAAGTACCTACGAAACTACACAACAGGAGCTTTGGAACGCGAGAAATCTGCATACTTTTCTTTCTATGTGAATAAAAATAGATCTAATCCGAAACAAATGTGGAAGCATTTAAAGAGCTCTGCTATGCTGGGTGAAACTGATGTACCGCTGATTCCTCAGCATCTGTGTGATCCCGATGCAATCAACGACTTTTTTATGACACTCCCTGGAACGTCTAACACAGACAAAGAGACGAAAGCCCTGTTTGATAGCAGACCGAGGGGAGAATCTATATTTAAAATGGAAATATGTACAGAAGATCAAATTCGAAAAATCATAAATTCCATACAAACGAATGCAAGTGGACACGACAATATCACAGTGGAAATGATCCGTCTTACGCTTGATGTCACTCTACCAGTAATAACGCACATAGTCAACGCATCAATTTCCACTGGGATATTCCCTGAGGCTTGGAAACTAGCCAGAGTAAAACCAATCCCCAAATGTACTAAAACTGAGGGCTACAAGGATTTACGCCCCATAAGTATCCTCCCTGTACTTTCTAAAGTCATAGAAAAAGCTGTTTGTGATCAGCTTTCAAAGTATTTAGAAGAGTACAGCTTAATACCAAGTGCTCAGTCTGGTTTCCGAAGAATGCATGGAACAGCCACAGCAATGGCAAAGGTCACGGGTGACATTATTGCAGCGTCGGACAAGGGCATGGGATCTATTCTTGTCCTATTAGATTTTTCGCGCGCTTTCGACTGTGTCAATCCATCATTGCTGCTCTCGAAGATGGCGTACTATGGTTTGTCGTCTCTATCTTGTGGCTGGTTTGAGTCGTTTCTCAAAGGCCGTAAACAATATGTTGAAATTCAATCCGATCAGGGAGGGCTGATAAAATCTAAGACACAAACGATCACTCGCGGCACACCACAAGGATCAATTCTAAGCCCTTTGCTTTTCATTTTGTATACTGCCGACATATTTGAGAACATTAACCTCTGCAACGCACACCTATATGCAGATGATACGCAATTGTATCACTCATTCGAACCAAAAAATCTGGATACGGCTATTCGAACAATAAACGAGGACTTACAAGCAGTAGCAACTTGGTCGCACAAAAATAATCTGCTTTTGAATCCCACGAAGTCTCAATTTGTAGTAATGGGGAATAAATGGCAACGAACAGAAATCAAAAAGCGGCAGCCGAGCATCAGTATTGGAAATGAGCCAATTTCCCAGACTGAAAGCGCAAAAAATTTGGGTATAATCATGGATGGCGAGTTACGTTATGTTGAACATGTCAATATAAAAATCCGAAACGCTTTTTACCGACTCAAGGTACTGTATAAGATTCGCAAATACCTATCAGTCAAAGTTAGAGAGACACTCGTTGAATCTTTAGTGCTCTCCCAGTTTAACTACGCGGATATCGTGTACGGACCAAGACTCCTCTCCGTGGCGAAGAAAGGTATACAACGTGTACAAAACGCATGTGTCCGTTTTTGCTACGAAGTTCCCAAACGAGCACACATTACCCCTTTCCTTAACGATAGGAAACTGTTAAACATGGAAAATCGAAGGCAGAAACACCTTGCTCTCACAGTTAGGAAAGTTTTGGAATCTCAAAAGCCCTACTACCTGTATGAAGAACTGAAATGGGTCAGCGATTCTCGTAACAGGTCGCTGAGGAGCTCTACCAAACTCATCACTCCTAAACATAATACTGCATTCTTTCGAGGGAGTTTTAAATTCGCAGCTGCCAAGGTGTGGAATGATTTACCCCCGCCTATTCGAGAACCGATAACTGTGTTTAGGTACAAACGGTTAGTACATGATTACCTACTAGCTAAGCAGTGCGTTTCTGCTCTCCCTCCCCCTCCTAGATAATGTCAAGTAATTAATCAAGTAAGCTATCATACACATATACATGCACGTACACAGCACAACCATGACACTACACTGGCACAACATGAAAACTATGTAATCGGCACGGGCACATTAGTACCTATTTGATATTTATAGTTCATCCGACCACCTTAGATTTAGTATTAGTATTAGTTTGGGATCGGTCTGAAAACCAGCGCTGAGCGTCTATGCCGCCAGCACATGCTGAGACCGATACCCTTTGCCTTTTATAATTATAAACCTATTGATATTGTGTTCCTTTTTATGTGCTATTTTTATTGTATTTTTTATGTTGTTTTTTTTTTGTGTGGCAATAAACTTATTATTATTATGTCCTTTATTTAAATATTCTCTTAGGCTAGGTTGTTATAATATGGTTATAAAAGTAAAATACAATACAACATACAAAAACAATATAAAATATAAACACATTATAAAAACCTAACCTAGGGTGCCGCTGGCAACGGGGCGGGCCCAAGCTGCCGGTGGTTAAGGTCGCAGAGAGAGGAACCGACGGACTATCCGGGCCGTGTCCAGGATTACCGCCTTCTGCATCTGACCCTTGACCCAGCCATCTAGCGAGAGACTCTTAAGATGTTGGTCGAGACTCTTCGCTATTAAACCGTTCGCTGTAACGACTATCGGGACTATGATCGTCGAGTCAACATCCCACATGGCGGTTATCTCGTGGGCCAAGTCTAGGTACTTACTGGACTTGTCCTTCTCGGCCTTCACGAGATTCTCATCATGGGGGATGGTGACGTCGACGAGCACAGCCCGGCGCTGCGATCGATCTACCAGCACGATATCAGGCTTATTGGCTACAATAGTCCTGTCCGTGATGATAGGTCGATCCCAATAGAGCGTGGCACGACCATTTTCGAGAACTGGTGCAGTTGTGTACTTGTAGTATGGCACTTCGACGTCCACAAGGCCGTATTGAAGAGCAAGCTGCTGGTGTATAATACTGGCTACGAGGTTATGTCTGTGCAAGTACTCGGTGTTAGCAATCTGAGAACAACCGGAAATAATATGCCTGAGTGACTCACCGGGACGGCGGCATGCCCGACAAATGTCGACCGTACCGTCCTTCAGGATATATTTCCGGTAGTTATTCGTCATGATAACCTCGTCAGCAATTGCACAGGCAAAACCCTCGGTTTCTCCGAAGAGGTCCCCGAATCGTAGCCAGTTCACCGACGCGAGCAGATCTACGTCAGGTCCCGTGAGGGCCTTGTAGAACCGCCCGTGTAGCTCCTTGCTCTTCCATACCGCCTTGCGGTCCTCGGTGCTTAGTACCACAGGTTTGCGCCAGTTCTCTTTTGCCAAGGAGAGCGGCGTGAGGTTCCGGTCTACTGCCACCACATCTCGATGCATCCCGCACTCATTGTTAAGAAAATAGTTTCTGAGATTGTACACCTCGTGGTTGTGGAGGTTTTTGGCATTTAAGAAGCCGCGACCCCCACACCTCCGCGGGATGTACAATCTCATAACTGATGAGCGCGGGTGTAGCATTCGATATGTGGTGAGCAGTGTACGGACTCTTCGATCCAGGGCGTCCAGCTCGGTCTGAGTCCACCTTAGTACGCCAAAGGAGTATGTGAGTATGGGCATTACCCAGGCGTTGAAGGCGCGCACTTTGTTGCCTCCTGACAAAAGACTGTTAAGTACTTTTGTGAGCCGGCTGAAAAAGCGCTCCTTCACCGCCTGTCTAATTCCCATATCTTCAATACCCAAAGACTGTGACATACCAAGGTATTTATAGGTTTCTGCTTCCGAGATAGATCTGAACGACATTGTCTCAGAAAGCTGTAAATTTGTTGAATTTACTACTTTCCCCCGCTGCACATGCATAACCGCACACTTATCGACACCAAATTCCATATTGATGGCACTACTGAAAACTTCTGTGGTTCGCAGTAGCTCCAACAAGTCTTGGCTATTTGGTGCAAATAATTTGAGATCATCCATATACAGAAGGTGAGAAATGACTTCACCCTCTCTCCGAAGCCGGCAACCTAGTCCTGAATCCTTCAGCAGTGTGCTGAGGGGATTCAGAGCTAGGCAGAACCATAAGGGACTCAGACTGTCACCCTGGAATATTCCTCGCTCGATCCTTATGAAGTCCTGCGGGCCAGAGGGGTCATCTCCGCCTCCTGGTTGACGAAGAACTGTGGTCCATTGCCCCATACACGCGCCGAGAAAGGATCTTAAAGCTGCATCAATTTTATACAGCTCCAAGACCCTTTTCAACCATGAGTGAGGCACCGAATCATAGGCCTTCTTGTAGTCAATCCAAGCGGCGGAGAGGGCCCCTTTGTTACGCCGGACTTGCTGGCAAATGGTCATGTCAATGAGGAGGAGCTCTTTAGTACCACGGGACCCAACCCTACATCCATTTTGAGCAGAGGCCAGAACATTGTTCGCAACAATGTGCGTGTTAATTTTTTCTCTCAAAATGGATGTAAGGAGCTTGTAGAGTGTAGGCAAGCACGTGATGGGTCGGTAGTTTTTCGGTTCCGTGGTACTACCGGACTTGTAGAGCAGGAAGGTTACACCTGTTGTTAAGGAAGGAGGCAGGGAACCAAGCTCAAGGGCTTGTTGGAATTGCGCTGCTAATCGCGAGTGCGAGCACCGAAACCATTTTATCCAGAAATTGTGCAATCCGTCCGGTCCAGGACTTTTCCAGTTCTGGGCAGGTCGGATGGCACAACTTACGTCATCGGGGCTGATGGCAACTGCCTCCATAGGTTCGATGGTCTCGCACTCACGTTCAACAACGTTCATCCAATCGCCCTCCATGTGTCCGACGGGCGCCGACCAGATGCTACGCCAGAAATCAGTCATGGCAGTAGCATTCGGCAGACGCGCGTCGGACAAATGATGATTGGTTTCCTCCCACCTTCGGTATAACTTCCTTTGGTCACTTTGGAAGAGACGGTTTTGTTGAAATCGATTCACACGCTCTCTGTAGCGGCGGATACGGCTTGCCCATGCATAAACTTTCTGCTTCAGAAAGTCAATGCGCTCTGTGAGGTTGGCCATGTAGTCGCAGGGCATAATGCCCGTTCCTGCGAACGCCTGGTTCACAAAGCGCATTACTCGGGGGCGGTTATTGCCCCCCCTGAAGCAGATCAGCTTTGCAATGAGGGTCCTAAACGAGTCGATACGACGCTCGATCCGCACTTGCCATGCGGGGACACCTCCGGCGGTCCTAGGTGCACGGTCAGCGTCCGGGAACTTGACTCGAGCAACACGGCACGCCGCAATGGCCCCGCAGTACATGATCGAGTGCGTATCGTCTAAATCTTTACTGGACCTTATGTACGGCTCCAGTAAAGCGTTTAGGGCTCCCATTAACGCTAGATTGCGTCTATTCATGGGCAAGCGTGGTAACCGTGGCCTAGAGTTGGGTGTGGAGCGATATGCCATAATCGCCTCTTCCAAAGTCCTCCTCAGATGCTCATCAGTTGCAGTACTTACACTCTGACTCGCAAAATACTCCTCATCGGCACTGGGATCAACCCGCGGCGCCCCCGGTACCAGGTCGCGTGTCGGCACCGGATCCGGCGACGTGGCGGGCGGGTCCCGCGCCGAGGTGGCAGCTGCGCGAGTCGAGAGGGCCTGCAGGCGAAGCCGATCAAGTGTCGAGTCATCCAAACGCTTAGAACGTAGAATGACCCGCACCTGATCCGCTAGTCGTTGCTCCGATACGGCGATGGCTGGTTCAAGAGCCTGAAACAGAGGCAGAATCCTGGAACGGTACGCGGTTAGTCGGGTTCCCCCCTCTGTAGCCTCGTAGTAGGCGCGCATGCAATTCTCATTTATTGTCTGAGTCCATCGCATGCGACGCACTACACCACCGGCAGCGGGAGCCGTGGGCGGGGCAGGATGTCCCGCGGGCCCCAAGCGTGCCGGCAGCGGTGGCCGCCCTCGTCGCGCAGGTGGTCGTGGCGGCGGCGGCGGCGGCAGCCCACTCTCATCACTTGATCCGCTTGTGTCAGGCGCTGTGGCAAATTCATCGCCCGACGACGTAGACGACGAAACACTGGACGAAGCGGGCTGTGGTGGTAGTCGTGCGTTTATAGATTCCGCTCTTGCCTTGCTTCTTGTGAACATTATTTCAATTATGTATTTGTTTACGCATCTTGCCGAGATGTCAGCTTGTCATGTCCGGGTGTAATTCATTAAATTCCCTCGTCGTGATGGTGTTTTTCATTTCCCAATATGTTTTTCACAAATTTGGGTTTACAGGACACGAAGTAACATAAATTGTAGACAATAAACGCGTATAAAAATTATATTATTATTATTATTATTATCTTTTATTTCATCTTCATCTTAGATTAGGTAATTTATAATAGGTTTATAAAAATAAAATACAATAAAACATACAAAAACAATACAAAACAAGTAAACACATTATAAAAAACCTAATCTAGGGTGCCGCCGGCAGCGGGGCGGGCCCAAGCTGCCGGTGGTTAGGGCTAAAGGGAGAGGAACCGCCGGACTATGCGCGCCGTGTCCAGGATTACCGCCTTCTGCATCTGACCCTTGACCCAACCACCTAGCGAGAGCCTCTTGAGGTGTTGATCGAGACTCTTCGCTATGAGACCATTCGCAGAAACAACTATCGGCACAATGATCGCCGAATCAACCTCCCACATGTCGGTTACCTCGTGAGCCAAGTCAAGGTACTTACTGGCTTTGTCCTTCTCGGCCTTCACGAGGTTCTCGTCATGGGGGATCGTGATGTCGATGAGCATTGCCCGGCGTTGCGATCGATCTATCAGCACGATATCAGGCTTATTGGCTACAATACTCCTGTCCGTGATGATAGATCGATCCCAATAGAGCGTGGCACGACCATTTTCGAGAACTGCCGCAGGTGTGTACTTATAGTAAGGCACTTCGAAGCCCACAAGGCCGTATTGAAGAGCAAGCTGCAGGTGTACAATCCTGGCTACGAGGTTGTGTCTGTGCAAGTACTCGGTGTTAACAATCTGAGAACAACCGGAAATAATATGCCTGAGTGACTCACCGGGACGGCGGCATGCCCGACAAATGTCGACCGTACCGTCCTTCAGGATATATTTCCGGTAGTTATTCGTCATGATAACCTCGTCAGCAATTGCACAGGCAAAACCCTCGGTTTCTCCGAAGAGGTCCCCGAATCGTAGCCAGTTCACCGACGCGAGCAGATCTACGTCAGGTCCCGTGAGGGCCTTGTAGAACCGCCCGTGTAGCTCCTTGCTCTTCCATACCGCCCTGCGGTCCTCGGTGCTTAGTACCACAGGTCTGCGCCAGTTCTCTTTTGCCAAGGAGAGCGGCGTGAGGTTCCGGTCTACTGCCACCACATCACGATGCATCCCGCACTCATTGTTAAGGAAATAGTTTCTGAGATTGTACACCTCGCGGTTGTGGAGGTCTTTGGCATTTAAGAAGCCGCGGCCTCCACATTTACGCGGGATGTACAATCTCATAACTGATGAGCGCGGGTGTAGCATTCGATGTGTGGTAAGCAGTGTACGGACCCTTCGATCCAGGGCGTCCAGCTCGGTCTGAGTCCACCTTAGTATGCCAAAGGAGTATGTGAGTATGGGTATTACCCAGGCGTTGAAGGCGCGCACTTTGTTGCCTCCTGACAAAAGACTGTTAAGTACTTTTGTGAGCCGGCTGAAAAAGCGCTCCTTCACCGCCTGTCTAATTCCCATATCTTCAATACCCAAAGACTGTGACATACCAAGATATTTATTATTATTATTATTATTAGTGATGAATTTCACTTCTATGAAATTTTTTATCATTATCTAGTTCATGAAAGGCTTAAATTTTATTAATTGAAGTGGAGTGTACACTGTAACGTACATCGGGCCTTACGAGGCTAAATGTGGTGCTGAGAGACAAATCTTCAGCATAGCCCTTTGCAACCGAAAAGTCGCGATTTGCTAACTTAATAATGAACTCTATTGACTTTTTTTAAATTGTCAATTAACTGTAAATTAACTGTCAAGATCATATCAACCCCGGTGTAAAGGGGAATGAAATGCGCATAAATGCGTTAACACTTTCATTGCGGACGAGTGCTAGGCGCTACGCTCGTAGCCGATCCCGTGATTTTTCCGCTTTGTAGCGAAAATTGACCTCCCACAGAGAACTCCCCTCGGGAGTTCCCCGCGCTCAGTGTTAATCCTCACGACTCGACTTGGCATTAAGATACGTTCGTCAATGTGATGCTGACATGGTTTGTTTTTGTTAGTCATACTTTGTCCATATAATGCGGATAGGTTGTGTGAGCTCGAAAAAGTCGTCGTGGTCGGCAAAATGGAGGACAGAAGTCACCGGGGAACAAATACATGCTGGTAATTTGGGTTGACAACCAACCGATAACTACTACTGCCGCTACCGGTTGGAACATGGCACCAACACTGGAAAAAACCCACTTTCGAACATGAATAAGTACTTGAATAAGTAGGTAAGTACACCAGTTTGATGTATTATAATAATAATTTACCTTATAAAATTTGCAATACCATCCCTACCGATATTTTTCACATGTTCATTTAAATTAATATCCTACGTATGTTTCTTTTTCACGATAACATTTCTTAATTACTTACGAAATTAGAGTACTTTCCTCATAATAACTATCTATCTGTATAATTAAGATAATAACTGATAAATTATTTGTGCTTTTTTACCCGTTCGTTACGTCAAATTAAAAGACTAAATTAACACCATTGATTAATTATACGGTGTTACAACTTACAAGTAAAGGCGTGGTCACGTTTCGTAAGGAAATACCTTTATTTTTATTCCCTTTATCTTTAATAAGTTCGAGAAATTGGCCCCAGCAGACGCAGATTTTTAACATATAATAAAACTAATAGGTATAATATGTAGAAAAAAATAATGCGACACCGATTTCAGTTGCAAATGTACCTATTTATTTACTTCAGGTACCTAAGTACCTACTTAGTCAATTTGTCAAAGAAGATTAGTAGGTACGTAATAAAAAAACAATGTCATTCCTAGAAACCGGTGCACAAAGTGCCCCAATATTCAAGATGAGATTAAAATAATGGTTGCTCGAGCAGGTGTTCTGCGATCGTAAAGGTGCTTAGTACCTGGTTTGTAAAGGGTGTCCCAAAAATAACGCAAGATTTAAATTTAATGAAAAAGCATATTTTTTTTGTACAATTCCAATTTTTTTCCCTGACTAAGTATTCTAGTTGCAAATTGCCCTGCAGCCCTGGTCTCTTTGACAAAAAAAAGTTATTGACCCCATTTTCAGGCCGTTTTCCCTTCATTTCATTGAATTCCAAAAATTGCGATTTAACATAATTGTTTATTTTTTATGGCGCTATTTATAGTCAAAAGTTCTTTGTTAGCAAGCTCTCGATCGCCCATGGTTCGAAGGAGGGAATTCCACTGCAGAAACGAAATTCACCAATAATTATGCAAATTTAATAGAAATTTTGAACAAAGGAGTGTTATGTCACAGCAAATCTTTCGGAGTAATTACTCGGCATGCTTTACCATACTAAACCCTATTCTCTGTACTTTATAATTAAATCAAGAAATAAAACAATCAAACAATAAATAACTACTTTTCGTCGATTTCAAATCTTGCGTTATTTTTTGGGACACCCTATACTAAGCACCGTGTGACATAATGTTATTAAATTTAAATTATTGTATTGTTATATTTTACCTTTTTTACTCGTATTATTCACCAATGACATGTAATATATATTACCAATAAAGAATTATGATTATCATTATGAAATGAGCAATTGAGGAAATTATGTCAAAAAAGAAGTTTGGAATTCAGTAGCAAGTACTCTACATGATCCGATATGGAAGCGCCTTTACAAGAACTAGGTAATTAGCACTTACATATCGTGAAAAAATCCTTTACAGACCTTATTCCTCACAATGGCGCTCAAGCAATCGCACAGTTTCATCCAGAACCGATTTTTCTGGACCATCTTTGGACTATGGCCCGGCGTCATACCCAACAAATACTACAAATATTTCTCCTTTACATATCTGGCCATCACATTTGTCATCTACAATGCCCTTTTGACCCTAAACCTCTACTATACGCCTCTAAGAATCGAGACTATAATTCGAGAAGTCATTTTCTTCTTCACCGAATTCGCGGTCGGGTCCAAAGTTGTCATGATGCTTTCTAAACGGCAAAAGATTGTCGCTTTATTTAAATTCCTCGATTGCGAAGAATTTAAAGGCAACGATGATATTTCGAGAGACATTGTTAAAAAACACAACGTCTATTACAAAAGATGGCTGCAATGTTTCACAGTTTTATCTCATTTGACTCTTTTCTCCATAATTCTCTTCCCTGTTTTTGGTTATTTATTATTTCAATATCATTTACAGCTACCTGTATGCAAATATTATTTTCTTTCGGACGAAACAAGGGACCATTATTTCCGCTACATATTTCTGTATCAGGCGGTAGGAATGTACGGCCATATGGTCTATAACGTCAATGTAGATACCCTGGTCGCGGGTTATATGGTGCTGGCAATAGGTCAGGTTAAAGTTCTTCAGCATGAGTTGGAGAATTTGAAAACGGAAAAATCTGATTCGCGCGGATCTTCGGCTTTGGATTTTCAACAACAGCAGAAGTTGCTTAAAGTTATTAATCATTATGGATTGCTTTTAGAGTAAGTTCCCAAAGATTATTTTGATTTATCAACTTATCGGGTGACACATTTTTGATTAACTTGAGGGGGCTTAAGATGGTCAAGCGTTTATTTAATATCGTTTATCTTGCTACCCGTCACCCTCGTACTTGCATACTTGTTAGAACGTGCCAGCATCGACGACAAACGATAATACGGAAGACCAGCGCTGGCTCTGCTGGCAAAATGCTCAGTTGGCCATTTCGAGACAAAGTTTCGTGTTTACTGTTTTGTTTTGTTTCTACTGTGTTCTTATCTCGAATAACCGTTTTTTCTTTCTTTCTTTATAATCACGGGACCACCATACTAAGCGTAGGTACAGCATCTTCAGCGCTTCTTATAGTAACTATCTATATAGACCCTTAGTCTTTTTAAGAGCGTTAAATCTTTTGACCTCAGCGGTATATTCTAGGTTCTGTAAGGAGTTCCAAGAAGTGATCAGCGGAACGATGTTCGTGCAGTTTGGAGTCGGGACCGCCATCGTATGCGTCTGCATGTGTGGATTGATTCTGGTAAGCTAGTTAATCAGAAAATACTGTAATACTATGAGTAGGCATTTTGTTTTTTATGGCATAATAGCTAACGAGCTGACTTTTCACCTGAATGTAAGCTATCGTTGGGCGTTGCTAAACTTTCTGGTGAGAGAATGTAATATGGGAAGGTTGGAGCGCGACGACTCGTTCCAAAAGTTATAATTTAGTTGCTTGAAGCAGTTGGTTTCTAGAGCCAAAGTCAAATGATTTTTTATTAAATTGGAATTATAAAAACTTCTTCTCTTTCTTTTGAATGATCTAAGTTACACATAAAATGAAAACTACTTCCGGTTATAACGTAACGTCGTACATGAAAATTATTCGTAAGTATGGAGAATATCTTAAGACTCTTGAGGTCTCAAATCTATTGTTTACGGTACAGAATGTATGTATGTAGAATTTTCCAACTCTTTTGTATTTAATTATTAATACTATCATCTTTTTGTTAAAGCCTCTAGCAGTGGAAACAGCCATGTTCATGGTGGGCTACTTCTTTGCGATGAATTTGGAGATCTTCGTCCCGGCTTGGCTGGGCACTTATCTTACTTATGAGGTATGACCCGTTTACCTATACAGGGCGAAACATAAATAGTAGTGGGCCTGTCTGTATCGCATTTTGATTAGGAAACAGTGGTAGAAAAAAAAAGTTCTATGGCGGGTTGGCCTATTTAGGCGACCGGGCTCACAAAAACACATTACCTACATTTATTTATTCCGATTTTTTTTTTCACCTATGTACCTTTTCCTAATTTGTTACACATATAACATATGTTCGCCAGTCGCCACACAGTATGTAAACGAAAATTATACTTTAAAATTCGATAGCGTGGAATATGATTTAAAGAGATAAATTATCATGAAAATACTATCGGTCATCATCTATAGGGGGAGACCATCGTCATCATTCTCAGCCGATACTTAGACATCCACTGCTGGACATAGGCCTCCCCCAGTAGGGGGGCTGTTGCGGTAATCGCCACTAGGTATAACTGGTATAAATATGGGTTGGTGATCGCGGTCATAATCTGTATTATGTACACCGTATTTTAAAGGATGCTGCTGCTCATCTACCGGTGGTCTTCTTGGACGCAGCTTAAGGACATGCCCGAATCCTTAGGGTCTCCCCGACCTCTGAAACCTTTATTACTACGCGATAAGAACTAAAAAGAAACAAGTCAAACAACCCCGATCGACGGTGATACTAAGGCGCGATTTGCCCTATAAATGCGAAAGCGTGGATAGGTTTGGGGAAAGGAGACCCTCAGTATTCTGAAATCGCTAGTTAAGTGTCGTAGAGGTTCTATGCCATGTTTCAGAGTCACGAGCTGATGTCATCAGCGTACAACAGCGACTGGCTCGTCCGTTCCGAGCGGTACAAGAGGATCCTGAAGCTCTTCGTGGAGAGAGCCAAGAACCCCATCATCATCACCGGTTTTAAGATATTCCGGATGTCATTGGCCACTTACATATCGGTAGGTTAGCATAGTCATCATTATCATCAGGGATCGGACAAATGTGCGTCATTGTTCGCAATAATATGGGCATGTCAGAAAAGTAATTTTCTGAAATTATTAGCTGAATAATTATTCAATCAACTATGGAGTCATGTCCATATTATAACGAACAATGACGCACATTTGTCCGATCTCTGAATATCACCCATCACAGCACCAGCCTATTTCAGATCAGTCCACTGCTGGACTCCGTACCATCTCATATTCCTATTATCTATCTCTAAACCAAAGAGAGATTATCGTCGGTTGTTCAATGAATCCTCAAATTCTTTGGACACAACCCGTAACGAGAACGCCATGGAACGTTTGATGGTGCAAGGAAAAGTCGAGGACAAAAGATCTCGTGACCGCTCCCCAACACAATGGACGGACCTCATTAAGTCCATCACAGAAAATACCATCAACGACTGCTCACACTCCACCAAAAATAGAGCCACATGGCGACGGATCACGAGAGCTGCTGCAAAAATCGACCTCGACATGACCACGAGGTGGCCACTCTGTCAAGAGTGCACGACTAAGAAGAGATTATTTATCTATCTATTCGTAGATATGGATGCATTAGGAGACCCATAATCGCCACGCTGGGCAAGCGGGTTCGGATCCCAGAAGTATGTCATGTCCATTATGATTTATCACTTTTCAGAGCAAATCGCTAATAACGCAATGGGATCGAGTAATGTCTGAAGGATTTCTGGGTCGTATCTACTATCGCAAATTGAATTAATTGTGAATTAAGTTTATTCGAAGCTAATAAAACTTACTCAGCTCTAGGTTATTTAATTAAAGAATATGGAGCCCAATGCTAAAAACACTTGTTCTTTTCAGATTGCAAAAACTGCTTATTCTTGCTTCGCTCTCGTTCGAATGCTTCAAGACCGCCAGTATTCAGCTGCGCAATAGTGGATATTTTGAATAATTCAATCTTAAATTCCTGAAGTTAGTAGGTACCTACCAATAGATGTTTGTTCGTTTCATACATTTTTACCTGACATGATATTGATTTACATAGAAATATAATAAAGTAATGATTTTTCATATGTAATAAGTTTACGTACCTGCTACTTACATTTTTCCAATCGTATAAAAAACATTATTACAATACCTACACTGTTTTCCTTTTCAATATGTTTCAACGACAGTTTGTACTTATGCTTGTACCTACAATACAGAGTTCCTAGGCTAGCACCTCTTGCCAGTAAAGTTGGTGCCCAGTCCAGGTGGGTTGGACGTTCGGGGAAATCCAGGCTTTTGTGACCCATCCAGGCCGGGCTACGATAATTGGCTATGTAAAGTTTTCTGAAAGTATGAATATTATATTTTTCCCTGATAGCCGTCGTCTTAAGGTTCAAGAAAATGCGGCTCTTTTATTTATGTTTCCTATAAATTGTTAATAATCTTTTTTTAAGTGATTGAGATGATATTTGTGCAGTTTTATGGATGCACAGAGCCTAATCCTTTCGTCCGCAACAAGTATAATGAAATATAGTGCAGTCATTGAAGCGAAAAATACGGTATTACCTCCGATTTTTATTACTGTGAACCGATTTGCATGAAATTTTGGAATAAGGCTCAGCTTAATTTCAAAAGTGAAAAAGATCTGAACTCCGCCTATTATTTTTAAGGGGTGTAAACAACCCCTTAATGGAAGAAATTACATTAAGCCATTTTATCGCTAGAAAACATGTCTAATAGTAAGTGGTGAAATCGTAAAGTAATTTCTAACATAATTACCTCATATTAAAATAATTTTTAATCCCTTGAAAATCTTACAATCCTTGCAAACAACCCCTAAATTGAAAAAATCACAAAAATACTTTGGTACCTATGACATAAAAAGATTTAAGTATAGGGAAAATAATATTTTATATTCTCTATAATAATTATCACATTTTTAACCCCCTTTCAAAAAATTTTGACAAAAAATGTGATTTTTTTTTTGATAAAATGAAAAGGATTTAAATATTATTCCACACTCTTATACCCCAAGAATAATACCCCAACCCCTACACGTTAAGGAATGTCAATCTTCTATCATCGCTCACCAACATGAGATTATGACCACCTAAACTCAAATCATCCCCCAACTCTTAATCGTTAAGGAGTTGTTCCTTCCTTCATCAGCTAACTAACATGAAACGATAACTACTACGCGCAAAAACTTGAATAGATCTCGAAAATGTATGAAATTTGTTAATTCAAAGAATTAGGGTCTCACCAAACCAATCGACGCGGAGTCGGCTTTCGCCGAATGTTTTACACCACACTATTCGCATTTAGCCGATCGACCGTCTCCGCGGTTGAACACCTGCGTTAAGCAGTCTCATCCTCCTTGCGGCCGTAGAAACGCTCGATCGGCTGCGATTTGCTACCGAAACAGTTGTAAAGCGGCGGTCGGCTCTCCCGTGCTCCGTCCTGCCGTCGAGACGTCAGATAGCACGCGTACAGCCGCTGAGTCCGACGAACAGTTAGATAGGACAGCGGGTGATCGGCAATCGTAAATCTCATTTTTGGAGACTAGTTGTTAGTAATTAGTTTGAAATTGAACAGACGTGTATGATTACGACAGTATTACTTCGTGTTGTCAGATCTTAATGCAGATTTTAATGTGGGTAATAATTCAAATCAATAAATACAAACGCATCAGTAGCTACTTCGGCCGTCATCGGCTCTTTTCGGCCGTCGTCAGCTATGTTCGGCCGTCGAAGACGCTGAACGGCTTCCGCCAGCTCCGACCGGTTCTTATCGTAGGTACTCGGCCGTGATCGGAGCCGTTCAACTCTTTCCGGCACCGTACGGCGGTATTAGGAGATTTACGAATGCGAACGTGTGCGTTAGGCTGCAAACAGGGTCGTACGAATGCGAACAGCTTTACGGCAAAACGCCGTTTTCCCGTCGAAAGACGTCGTTTCGCGTGGGCCGAGCCGATTTACGATGTCCTCGCTCTTATTGCGTTGACATAAAGCTTTTTCCGTACGCGATTAGCCGAAACGGCGTCGACTAGTTTGGTGAGACCCTTATCCTCCAACTCCTAATCATTAAGGAGTTAGAGATACCTTCCATCATCAGCTCACCAACACGAGACTATGACCACCTAAAGGCAAATAATCGACTAGCTTCCAAAATACATGAAACATGTTAAATTTAAAGAAATATCTCCCAACTCCTAATCGCTAAGGAGTTGTACCTTTCATCATCAGCTCACCAACATGAAACGATGACCACCTAAAGGCAAATACACAAATAGCTTCAAAATACACGAAATATGTTATATTTAAAGAATTATCCCCCAACACCTAATCGCTAAGGAGTTGTACCTTCCATCATCAGATCACCAACTTAAGACGTTCATGACTAGACGTAAACTACTTGATTAGTCTTCGAAAATAAATGAAAAGTGTCATGTGTGCCTACAACATTTGAAGAGTTCCCTCGATTTCTTCAGGATCTCATCATCAGATCTGGACCCGATGACAATGGGACCAACTACAAGGTATATACCCTTTTAAACAGAAAAAGAATTTTCTAAATCGGTCCACGCGTCTTAGAGTAATCGGGGAACAAACATTAAAAAAAAACAAAAGATTTCGTGGAATTGTAAACCTCCTCCTTTTTTGAAGTTGGTTAAAAACCATTGTAAAGGTAATTAAGAGAGCTACAACATCCTTCATTGCAATGCAATATATAGTAAAAAACCGTTTTCGAAAACGGTGAAGGGTTAAAGGGCTTAATAGAGGCTGTGATTGCGCTGCCACGCGCTCTTTAAACAATCACAACTCCGTCAATTTATGTTTGATAGAAAAAACAAATTGTTTGTCGAAAAAATACGTAAATTTTTATTCCGTGCACTTTTATGTGTATCTGTCGTCATTTTTGAGATATTATGAAAAGAAAGTGGGATGTTTAAAAATTTAAAATTTAGTTATTTTTTTGAAACGTGACTTTTTTGAAAAATGTGTGTTCTGAAGCAGCCAAACTGATACTATCTATCAAGCTCTTCATAGTAAAGTTAATTCTAGGCGGAATACGATTAATTTTAATTTCGGTGGAAATGGCACTTATGAAACCCATTCATTTAAAAGAAAAAACATTAGATGCTCCCCTTATTTGCAATACAGCTCACTTATTTTACGTGCAAAAGACTGTTAATAGTACTCATTTTAAAGCTTATTTCAAGCACTGTAAAACCCTTTTGTATTAGAATGCATAAAATGCATCTGCTCGCCGCCAGATGGCATTGACCACATCGATTAAATTTCAGACAAAATAAAAACGGTTTTGATCTTTAATATCTAGCTTAATATTGCACTTAGAATAGTTTATATAAAAAACCAAATTGTTCATTGTTTTACCTGCTACAATTTTTTTTCTGAAAAATTTTCGATACAACGTATATTTTTGAAGATTTTTGCAAAAAACCGATGAAAAACGTGGAAAAATTGCGAATTTTCAATTGCCAATAACTTGAAAACTATTGGATTTTTTGAAAAACTTTATGGATGATTTTTTGCTTAAAATTAGACCTTCTATCGATATTCGAGCTTATTTAGCAAAAAAAGAAATTCACCCCCGAGAAGGGGTGGCAACCACCCCCGGGGTGGTTGCGGAGTTCAAATCATTTTCACTTTTGAAGTTAAGGGTAAGATGAACCTAATTCCAAAATTGTATGCAATTCGGTTCACAGTAAAAAAATTCGGAGCAATAATGCTTGAATGACTGCACTAATAGAAAAAAAGAACTAATGAATGACACGAGTGACGTTGACGCATTAGGCTCTATTCATCCATTTAACTGCACAAATGTCAACTCACCCATTTTAAAAAAGATTATTTATAATTTACAGGAATTAAAAATAAAAGAGCCGCATTTTCTTGAACCTTAAGACGACGGCTATCACTGCTATCAGGGAAAAATATAAAATTCACATCTTCAGAAAATTTTACATAGCCAATTGGCTTTACACTGAAATACTTCAACATTTTCTACAAGTTTGCGCTCCTGCTTTATCGTTTGAATAAAATTCACATCTTCAGAAAACTTTACATAGCCAATTGGTTTTGACACTGAAATACTTCAACATTTTCTACAAGTTTTCTATCCTCCTGCTTTATCGTTTGAAGTAGTTCAACCTAGTTTGGCTTACTACCGCGAACAGCGAAGTTCGCAAATCTCGGGGGTTTGACTTTGTCACTCCATCGAAGGCGTCATCAGAGTGAGAGAGAGAGAGACAAATCCTCAAAATTTACGAATTTCGTTTTTCGCAGTAGGGCCGCAGCTTCTGCCACTTTATTAAAGCGGACGTATTTTCTATCCGGCTTGCTCACACCAATACGCGAGTATGATGGATAGAGAGTAACCCCCTTATTCATAACATAAACGTTTGTTAACTTAACAAGCCGCTAATAATTGTTTGTCTCTTTTGCTTTTTTGGACACATTGTTAAGACACGTTAACAAACGTTTATGAATACCTAAGTCCGCAAATTTCGAGATCTTCTAATGATGCCTTCATACTAATAACGAGGCGGCAACTCATGGTTGTAATATAATATGGGTACTTTTAGTTACTATGCGAACTGTATGTTTTCCCTCTTGCAATAAATTCTGGTTACGAACGGACGTGTTTTCTTGATCCTCCTCATCAACCTCGACCCTGGCCTCAGGACCTGTTCAACAATAGTAAGCACCGTAAAAAGTACTCACGTCGAGAGCCTTGCGCAGCGCGTAGTCGGGGCGGCCGTGGCGCCGCCTCGGCGATGAGGTCCTGCCAGCTAGTGGCCAGTCTAGACCGCTAGCGGGCTAGACTACAGTACTCACGTCGAGAGCCTTGCGCAGCGCGTAGTCGGGGCGGCCGTGGCGCCGCCTCGGCGATGAGGTCCTGCCAGCTAGTGGCCAGTCTAGACCGCTAGCGGGCTAGACTACAGTACTCACGTCGAGAGCCTTGCGCAGCGCGTAGTCGGGGCGGCCGTGGCGCCGCCTCGGCGATGAGGTCCTGCCAGCTAGTGGCCAGTCTAGACCGCTAGCGGGCTAGACTACAGTACTCACGTCGAGAGCCTTGCGCAGCGCGTAGTCGGGGCGATGAGGTCCTGCCCACTAGTGGCCAGTCTAGACCGCTAGCGGGCTAGGCTACAGTACTCACGTCGAGAGCCTTGCGCAGCGCGTAGTCGGGGCGATGAGGTCCTGTCAGCTAGTGGCCAGTCTAGACCGCTAGCGGGCTAGGCTACAGTACTCACGTCGAGAGCCTTGCGCAGCGCGTAGTCGGGGCGATGAGGTCCTGCCCACTAGTGGCCAGTCTAGACCGCTAGCGGGCTAGGCTACAGTACTCACGTCGAGAGCCTTGCGCAGCGCGTAGTCGGGGCGATGAGGTCCTGTCAGCTAGTGGCCAGTCTAGACCGCTAGCGGGCTAGACTACA
This sequence comes from Thaumatotibia leucotreta, assembly GCA_025490895.1. Taxonomy (NCBI): domain Eukaryota; kingdom Metazoa; phylum Arthropoda; class Insecta; order Lepidoptera; family Tortricidae; genus Thaumatotibia; species Thaumatotibia leucotreta. Next base: position 70,549 of record JALPQI010030919.1, read on the forward strand.
GTACTCACGTCGAGAGCCTTGCGCAGCGCGTAGTCGGGGCGATGAGGTCCTGTCAGCTAGTGGCCAGTCTAGACCGCTAGCGGGCTAGGCTACAGTACTCACGTCGAGAGCCTTGCGCAGCGCGTAGTCGGGGCGATGAGGTCCTGCCCACTAGTGGCCAGTCTAGACCGCTAGCGGGCTAGGCTACAGTACTCACGTCGAGAGCCTTGCGCAGCGCGTAGTCGGGGCGATGAGGTCCTGTCAGCTAGTGGCCAGTCTAGACCGCTAGCGGGCTAGGCTACAGTACTCACGTCGAGAGCCTTGCGCAGCGCGTAGTCGGGGCGATGAGGTCCTGTCAGCTAGTGGCCAGTCTAGACCGCTAGCGGGCTAGGCTACAGTACTCACGTCGAGAGCCTTGCGCAGCGCGTAGTCGGGGCGATGAGGTCCTGCCCACTAGTGGCCAGTCTAGACCGCTAGCGGGCTAGGCTACAGTACTCACGTCGAGAGCCTTGCGCAGCGCGTAGTCGGGGCGATGAGGTCCTGCCAGCTAGTGGGCAGTCTAGACCGCTAGCGGGCTAGACTACAGGACTCACGTCGAGAGCCTTGCGCAGCGCGTAGTCGGGGCGATGAGGTCTAGACCGCTAGCGGGCTAGACTACAGTACTCACGTCGAGAGCCTTGCGCAGCGCGTAGTCGGGGCGATGAGGTCTAGACCGCTAGCGGGCTAGACTACAGTACTCACGTCGAGAGCCTTGCGCAGCGCGTAGTCGGGGCGATGAGGTCCTGTCAGCTAGTGGCCAGTCTAGACCGCTAGCGGGCTAGGCTACAGTACTCACGTCGAGAGCCTTGCGCAGCGCGTAGTCGGGGCGATGAGGTCCTGTCAGCTAGTGGCCAGTCTAGACCGCTAGCGGGCTAGACTACAGTACTCACGTCGAGAGCCTTGCGCAGCGCGTAGTCGGGGCGATGAGGTCCTGTCAGCTAGTGGCCAGTCTAGACCGCTAGCGGGCTAGGCTACAGTACTCACGTCGAGAGCCTTGCGCAGCGCGTAGTCGGGGCGATGAGGTCCTGTCAGCTAGTGGCCAGTCTAGACCGCTAGCGGGCTAGACTACAGTACTCACGTCGAGAGCCTTGCGCAGCGCGTAGTCGGGGCGATGAGGTCCTGTCAGCTAGTGGCCAGTCTAGACCGCTAGCGGGCTAGACTACAGTACTCACGTCGAGAGCCTTGCGCAGCGCGTAGTCGGGGCGATGAGGTCCTGTCAGCTAGTGGCCAGTCTAGACCGCTAGCGGGCTAGACTACAGTACTCACGTCGAGAGCCTTGCGCAGCGCGTAGTCGGGGCGATGAGGTCCTGTCAGCTAGTGGCCAGTCTAGACCGCTAGCGGGCTAGACTACAGTACTCACGTCGAGAGCCTTGCGCAGCGCGTAGTCGGGGCGGCCGTGGTGGCGCGCCTCGGCGATGAGGTCCTGCGCGTGCGCGAACAGGCGGTTGTCGGCGTCGCGCAGCTTGCGCTCCGCCAGCTCGCCGTAGAAGTAGCGCGTCTCTGCGCGCGCGCGGGCCTCGCGCTCGTCACGCTCTTTCTGCATAGTTCAAACACAAAACTCGTGGGAATCATTTATACTAAAATATATTTCACACGGATAAATGAAATGAAATGATACTCACGTTTCTAAGTCGAATGATTGGCCATGCCATGGCATGGTTGATTAGCCATGCCATGGCGATTGGCTCTTGAAAAAGCACCTCATATACGGAGCAAAACATGTCGAGCAGCGACCGCGTGAAATATAATTTTAGTCATAGTTTAATTTAAACTTTTATGAGACACGATGACTATAAATATAATTAAACAGTTAAACTCAGTATTCAGTCACTACGTGCGTAACATGCGACAGGTTTCGGAGAGCCTAAGTCTCCATTATCAAGCACTGAGCCCGCGTTCACGTCTCGCGAGCGCGACTCGCTAACTATACGCGACTAAATCCACGTGAGTTTTACCGGTCAATTATATCAACAATCATAGTTTCTTATGAAAACCCCCCCGGACCCACTACCTCTGGAGTCTTATTACCACCCTTTCTTCAAAAAGAGACGCCATTTTAAATTGACCGCCGTATATATCAGACAATCAACATCCATCTCACCTCGCCAGAGACTGATAAATAAGACAAAATGGTTCGATTTAAATATCACTACATATCGTCGGGGATAGTGCAATACCGCGTAACTAATAAATTCAATTAGGGTGAATTTGAGTGTCAATTGTTTGATATTTCAACTCTATCTGCTTTGGTAGTTACGCGATATTGCACTTTCCCTGACGATATAGTATAAAACAAAGTCGCTTTCTCTGTGCCTATAATATCCCTCATGTAACTCACCCAGAGTCTGAGTGTTTCCTCTCTGAACTCTTTAATCTTGCGCGCTTTTTCCTGGCGTAGTTTTTCGTTGTATTCTTCATAAAGTTCTTTATTCTTGAATCTGTAATAATATGGATTTCTATCTTTTAACCAATATGACCTACAGTAAAAACCACTTGGTGACTAGCAAAGAGAAGAGATAAGGTGACGGCACCAATATAAGACGAGGAGGCAGCAATGACGTGTAATTCATTCTTATAAAGAGTCTAAAATTTGCGTTCGTTTTTCAACTTAAGTACCTATTATAAATACCTTCTCAGGACTCCGATTGATGTGATCACAAATTATTAGGGTAACCTATCAGCTAACTCACAGCCAGGAAAGAGGGTCATAATCTTGAGCAACTTATCGTTATTGGCCAGATTAATGGCAAACAATCAAGAGGACTGGGCTGCGCGCCCAATAAGATTGACAGATAAATTCGTTTTGCGTTGGGTATCCAGCTGCATACTGCACTACACTCCGTTGGAACTTAGAAAACCCTTCGGAACACATGAAGCTAATACTGCTGTCCTGCTTTACCGCATGTCGCCGTTGTAGGTGTAGCCCGAGCCTTCCGTCTCTTTCTTTGATCCGAAGGGTTTTCTAAGTTCAAACGGACTGTACACAATGCCAAGAACAGCCACAATTGGCGGGACACCGTAAGACAGAAGCTCATACCACGGGGACTTCATGACCCTCAGCAATGAGCATTACGACGCAAGCTTACAGATCAGCTAACTAAAGGTGTCTACCACCCTGTATAATACGCATGATGACTGGCAAGTCAAATCAGCATCTTTTTTCGAACTGTCAAAACGATCACCACTATGGAATTTTATATGAAATACTCAAAAGTGACGTCACGTTTGAGTACTGCCAAATTACCTACTCTTAAGTTCTTTTCAATTTATTAAATATAAGTTTTGTACAAAAAATCCTGCAAACTACGTCTTAGTAATAATTTCTTCGTGTATTATGTAATTTATTTTAACTACAGTCATCATCCCTATTGAAGCTCAAACTTCAAGATTTCCTCGATAGCTGCGGTTATCTGCTCTGAAGATGTACTCACAGATTCATCATCTCCCACTGGCGCTGGGTGTTGAGCTCGTGCAGACGCCGCGCTTCGTCTGCGAGGAACTGGTCCTGGACCGCTTGCTTCTCCCGTTTCAGCCACGCGGCTTTTTCTTTGTCTTGGCGCAGTCGCTCGGCGGCGCTAGTGACAAGTATATGTGAAAATTTAAGACTACAGGCGCGGATTCAGGAGCTCACGCTGAACTTATGTATGCCTAGGTGCTGTTTTAAGTATAAAATACTATCGTATCATAGGGCAGTACCCCCTCCCCCCCTCAACGAAGTCCTGGTTCCGCGCCTGTAAGACAAACTTCAAAGTCGTGAGCCAAAAATACATTGCCGGTTTTCCAGTAGGCCAAAGAGGCCATGACCTACAGCGGCAGAGTTTAGAGGGCGGCAGATGAGGCGGCAAAAAAATTATGTTTATAAAATTATTTGCCAGATTTTACAGGCGGCACAAGCGAACTTTTTTTTACTTCCGCGGTGGCACTGCCAGCAGTATTATATTCTGTAATATTGTAAATGAAAATAGAGTGATATCGCTTTCTAATAGCAATTGTGATTGAAGCTGGAAGTCGTAAGTGAATCCTAACCTAACCAATCATTTCGAAACATTGAAAATCGAATATTATCTGTCAGGGCAATTAGGTTTTACCTTTTACCTATGTATCAATTGGAGTTAACAGCAGCGATCGAATATTCGATGTTAGATGTTCGCGAGAGTGCTGGTTTGAAATTTGATTATTTTTTGTTAGGGATAGGACAGATTTTACGAACTGATAATGCAGAAATTCTAACACCCACTTTACTGATGACAAACTTAAAAGTATGATCTGCGAGTTTGTCTTGACACTAGGCAGGGCATGTTGCCAGACAGAGTGAGGGCAGATGCAGATGTAGTGCAAAATTATTATCCTTCGGTTTTTGACGGAAACGCCCGAAAGCATATTGCTGTCACAATTAAATTCAGTAACTCATTGTTCTGAAGCTAACTGAGACAGAGATAAATTCGGCTATTTCCTTGAAAATACGACGATTTTGCACTACATACATCTGGATGCTTAGCCAAGTTGCCGATCGCTAACGCTTAGTAGCGTATCGTAGTTTTCCCTCTCTGTCACTCTTTCATATTAGTGCGACAAAGACAGTTAGCTGCCTTTCGTTTAGGGTGCGGCTCCACTGAGGCGGAGAGGAGCGGAGATGTGCAAAATTGGCCAATGAGACCGCATAACAGTGTCTCGATTTTGAATTTGAAGAATGTAATTGGTCAATTTTGAACATCTCCGCTCCTCTCCGCCTCAGTGGAGCCGCACCCTTACGATTGACGATTAAACGTTAGCGATTGGCAGCTTGTCTAACCACCCTTTACGCTAAAGTCCCAACCCAACGGATTGGTGGCTGCGTCCGATAGCTCGTTGGGTAGAAGACATTGGCACGATTGCGGAATTGCTGAAATGATGATAGTGTTAGCACTCACATAGCGTCCTTCTCCTTGATGGCAGCCTCCAGTGAGGCCTGCTCCTTCGCGTCGCGCGCGTCGGTGCCTCCCTGCAGCTGCCGGCTGTTCATGTCGAGCAGACGCTGCTGTTCCTCGCGGGCCTGCATTAACAAGAACTCATCATTACATCCATCACCCTGTTACAATCGACAGCGGGACATATCTGCTGTCGTGTTATAAATTATGTGATTCAATAAATACGCGACGCAAAAATAGGGAACTGGAGGACCTACTAAATATGCCGAACGTGATTGGCGAAACCAAGTCGATAAGACTTCGATGGCTCGGTCACCTGGAGAGGATGGGTGAAGATCGTGCGGTTATATGGGCCTAGCTAACGGGAAATGTCCCGTAGGCCGTCCCAGATACCGCTGGATTGGCGAAGTTACCAAAGACCTGACTGCATTCGGGGTACCCAACTGGCGTGAGGTAGCGCAGAACAGAGACGAGTGGCGTTCTTTTGTGTCGGAGGCCAAGATCCTCTTCGGGTCATCGAGCCACCGTAGTAAGTAAGTAAGTAATAAATACATCAATAAATAAATGAATAGGCCTCTATTAGCTATGTACCGACGCATTAGGAGGTAATGCCGATAATCGCTACGCTTAGCAAGCGAGCTAGCGATACAATGACGCTGCTGCCCGTTATTGACCATTAACGTAGATAGAATAGAAGATCTGATAGATTGCTCAGCGAGGCACTCCACTTTTTGGCAGTCAATGTCATGATGTAACTTCCTTTCCTAATGGTGGCTAATGGGATGCAGGCGTTTATCGCTTATCGTACTACACGTCTTTTTCGCACTCGCATACTTGTTACAATGTGCCGGCAGACGATAAACGATTACACACGGGATCATCATAAGCCTAAGTACTGGCCTGCAGCCGCGAACAGCGAAGTCCGTGGGATTTGTGGGATTTTTTCTTTGTCACTCCAGGCGTCATTAGAGCGACTGAGAAAAATCCCTGAAATTTGCGGATTTCTTAATTCGCGGTAGGGCCGCTGGTCACGGCTCAGTCATCATCAGCCTGTGATAGTCCACTGCCGGACGTAGGCCTCTCCTATTTACTATGCGTATAGACGCATTAGGAGTTAAATACCCATAATCACCATGTAAGCGACGCAATTAGATTTAAGTTTTAAATACCCTTTTTACGTTTGTCAAAGCTAGGGGACGAACGGGGAGAGCGCGGGGCGCGGGAGCGGACCTGATAGTTTACCTCAGTACAGTAACTTTTAAAACCAGTCGATATAAGCTGTTGCACTCTCCGCACGTCCCTTTACGCTAGTATATTGTGGATGTACCGCCTTCTTCGAAAATATAAGTAGATTCCTAATTTTGGCTATTTTTCGTCGTGGAACGAACCTACAACCCCTACAAAGTGGTCTTCGAACCGGATCCTGATGTCATTGTTCTCCACGCCGCCGTCGAAGATAATGGTCAAAACTCGAGGAACTTTAAGAAGAGAAAGGGAGAAAAAGGAAGCTTTCGAAGCCGTTCAAAGTGAGCCAAGTACAAGTGCAGCGAAAGATGGTGAAGCTAGAGTACAGGACGACAAGTTGTTGGAAGTACGAAGTGTGAAATCCGAGTTGTTTAAGTTGGAATTGTCGCCGGGCCCCCATAAGCCTATTAAACCTGCGTCCGAGAAATCTCATGCAACTTCTGTGGAAGCTCGCAGAAAGCTGGAATTAGAGTCAGCCGAAAAGAAATCACAAGTTTTGCAACCGGATAAGACAATAGTGTTAACGGCCCGGAGTACAAAGTCCAAGATGTCCAGTTCACACAAGTCGTCTACATCTACCGTCGAGGCTCGTAGAAAGAGATTAGAACTTGAGGCGGCCGAGAAGAAAGCACAAATAGAAATGCAGCTTATCGATAAACGTCTGGAAGCGGAACTTGCCGAATTAGAAGAAGAATACAGTCCCCCGTCAGAATCCGATAATCGAAGTGAGGTTGCTAAGTGGGTAGAACGTAGTAATTTAGAGTTGGAATCGCAGCACGCCGCCGACCAAGGTCAACCTTCAGGCTCGCTGCGCCCGCCGGCCGACATGGCTCCCGGCTCCGATGGTCCAATTCAACAATTAGCCTGCGTACTTAAGGATATAATGTCCACTTCTGTTTGCAACCAAAACAACAATTCTAATTTGTTAAGCCGCATCTGCACACCTAAAGAATTGCCTATATTTACTGGAGACCCTATGGAGTGGCTTCAATTTAAATCTGCGTTCGACGAGTCCACACGAGTCTGCAAGTTTAGCGATAGTGAGAACCTATGGCGCCTAAGGAAATGTCTTCGTGGACCCGCCAAGGACGCAGTGAATGCCCTACTTATAAGTACCACATCTCCAGAAATACTTATGTCAACTTTGGAACTTCAATTCGGGAACCCTGACGTCATATTATCCCGGATTGTCTACGAGATCAAAAAGTTAAACACGATGACCCCTGATTATCACAAAGAAATCATTGTATTTTCAAATAAGATAAGAAATTACGTCGCTGCCGTATGTGCCCTAAAACGTGAAGAATACCTACAAGGAATGAGTCTAGTCACTATTGTGTTGTCCAAGCTGCCTACCATATTGTTATCGAAATGGGCGGACTATGGTTATCATCGCATCGCCGATGGAACTACCTCAAGATTCGACTTATTAGCTAACTTTCTTCACGAAGAAGCGCTCAAAGTGTCTACCTGTAGTGCTACTTTAATAAACACACGTGCGGACTATTTTAAACGTAATAAATATCACGATAAGAATGACTTTAACGCGCAGACTGTTTTAGTGCAAAGTGGACAGAGTGAACTAAATAACATGTGCCGCTACTGTAAAATAGCTAAACACGACCTGCCGCAGTGTAAAAAGTTCAAGAAGTCTTTACGCAAAGATCGCTGGCAGTACGTTAAACGCCGCGGCTTATGTTACAAATGTTTGTTATCGCATCACGACCGAAACACTTGTCCTGCCGCCGCTTGCGATGTAAACAACTGTGGATTAGCGCATCACCGGTTATTGCATTATGTGCCTAATAATAAACAGAATGAGGACAATAATAGTACAGTGCAAGTGACTGAGATCGAATCGGAGCCTAATTCGGAAGTAGTGACGAACTTGAACTCATCTTCTACTCGAAGGGGTATGTTAAAGGTAGTTCCTGTAAATATCCATGGACCTTATGGCGTGATTAGCACCAGCTGTATGCTTGACGACGGCAGCTCGGTTACTATGATAAGCGCAGACCTCGCCAAGCGGGTGGGGGCGCGCGGCCGCCGCGAGTGCATGCGTGTGCGTGACGCATGGAAGAACTCTGAAGTAGTGTGTGAAACTTGTCTAGTGGATATAACTATATCTAACAAGAATGGACAAAAATTTACGCTGACCGCGCAAAGTGCCATTGACCTTGACCTACCGAATTATAAAATGAACTTAGTGAACTGTGACAAGTATACTCATTTACAAGGACTCAAAAATAATTTCTGCAGTGAAGACTTAAAACCAGAAATACTGATAGGTCAAGACTACTACCACTAGGGTTGCCAACCAGAGATCACAGATATGCGGGACATTTGCGAATAAATTGCGGGACCTCGCTCTTAAATGCGGGACGGGAAGAACGATATTGACATTAAAAAAGCAATGCTTAGTTTCAGATCGGTTCAATTTAGATGCAATCATTCGTATTTTGGTAGTTATACACGGTCAGTGCACGGTGCTCGCGGGCTATAGTCACGGACGTCGTGGCACATTCAAATTAACATGATGCAATCTTGAATTGCTTTCATTTACGTATTCATATTGCTATTTTAGTATTCCCTGAAAATCGGGACAATCGGCGTCCCGCGTGAACCCTTTGCGGGACCCATACTTTAGGGCCCCAGAAACGGGACGTCCCGCATATAGCGGGACAGTTGGCAGCCCTAACTACCACTTACAGTTACCGTTGGAAATTGTCATCGGCAGTCCTGACGAGCCCTGCGCCACTCGTACTCCTCTCGGTTGGTGTATACATGGAAGAGCACCCCGCACGTCATCAGCTGGGCCCGCGGTGCACTCAACTCTGTTTATCTACCACAATGACGTCACCGATGACGACGCGACCGAGACCAGACGACAGTTGCAAGACCTACACGAAGAAGTACGTCGTTCCTTCATGTATGACTCATTGGGCGTAACTAGTAAACCCCGTGAGAACTATAACGACGTATGCGCCGTAAAAATACTTGACGAAACTTCCAAACTTGTTGATGGTCGTTGGTACGTCGGACTCCCATGGAAGAATGAACAATGTGAATTACCTGACTCCTTCCATCACGCCATGTCTCGCCTTAAGGGAGTGGAACGCAAGATGGAAAAATGTGATGGCTATAGAGAGAGATACAACGAGCGCGTCCAACACCTGTTTGACAATGACTACGCACAAGAGTTAAAAGATACTACGGTAACTAGGAAGACATGGTACTTACCACATTTTGGAGTGGATAACAAAAATAAGAAGCGCCTCCGGCTCGTTTTTGACTGCGCCGCTGAAACGAATGGACTGTCACTAAACCATTACCTACTTAAGGGCCCCGACCTACTGAGGTCACTATTTGGAATTATGTTGCGGTTCCGAGAGCAAAGGATTGGTGTGACTGCGGACATTAAAGACATGTTCTTACGCGTCAAAATTAGAGAAGAGGACCAAAATGCACTACGATTTTTATACCGAAGTGACCCTAAGGGACCGGTGAATACCTACGTCATGACATCGCTAATATTCGGCGCTAACTGTAGCCCCTTCGTAGCCCAATATATAAAAAACAAGAACGCCCAGCGCTTCGAGCCTACGATGTTACCTGCCTGCGAAGCTACATACAATCAACACTATATGGATGATTATATAGACAGCCTGCCAGACGAAAAAACCGCTATTGAGTTGACAAGAGATATAAAATTCATACATCAGCAAGGTGGCTTCGAGTTACGTAACTGGACTTCAAATAGTAAACAAGTTCTCGAGTCCATGCCAAAATCAACTCTCGGCGAAGCGGCTGTAAAGTTTAAAACCGGAGAACAATACGAAAGCGAGCGAACTCTTGGTTTGATCTGGTTCCCGCATGAAGATGTACTGGGGTTCGACGTTTCATTTAAGAAGATTCCTGAAAATATTATTAACGGAACACAGAGGCCGACAAAACGGGACATTTTACGTGTTGTGATGTCCATATTTGACGTTTATGGATTTTTATCTCCGTTTACTGTTCATGGAAAAATGATAATACAATTATGTTGGCAAGAAAACATAGACTGGGATATGGAAATACCTAACACAATATATGGAAAATGGTGCAATTGGATAAGTTGCTTAAAGTCATTACGTAAAATACGATTGCCCAGATTTTATTATAATGCAGCGCATGCAAACGCCACGGGAGTGAAAGAGACAGACTCGATCGCAGCGGCGGCCGGCACCTCTAGCGCGCGAGAAGAGGATGGCGCGCGCGCGCACGTGCACCCTTTAGACTTAGAGCCACCGCCCGTAGACTCCTCAAGCTACACGAACCTGGAACTGCACATGTTTTGTGATTCATCGAGTAAGGCTATGTGTGCCGTTGCGTACTGGCGCTGGGAAAGCAACGCGCATGTGTACGTTGCATTTGTGGCAAGCAAGTGCCGAATAGCTGCAAATAAAATTACATCAATCCCGCGACTTGAATTGAACTCTGCCGTGCTAGCCGCTAGATTGGCTGACACTATAATAAAAGAACATAAAATTAAACCTATGCGAAAAATATTCTGGAGTGATTCGACTACGACTTTGCACTGGATCAGAAATAAGTGTCGCACTTATAAGCCGTACATCGCTAATCGCTTAGGTGAAATAGATGAACTTACCTGCAGTGATGAGTGGAGATACGTCCCTACGAGCCTTAATATTGCGGACGTCGGAACCAGAGAATCATATGAGGAGTCTATCCTACAAGGTCAATGGCTACACGGACCGGTATTCTTATGCGATAATGAGCGCACTTGGCCGACGGATTGTTTACAACCTGTAATCAATGAATATGAATTAGAGTGTGTTAACATTATACAAATGGTAAATAATGAGATACCTATACCTGAGCCTACGAAATTTGCATCGTGGCTGCGTCTGCTCCGAAGTACTCACGCCGTTACGAAGTTTATAAAAAGAAGTCGAAAACTTACCGATAGTAATAACGAGACGCTGGAGGAAGCCGAGCGCCTGCTAATAAGACACTCACAGGCCAAGTCGTTTAGTGAAGAGATTAAAATCCTGAAAGAAGGAAAATACATAGAAAAAAGTAGTAAGCTACTTACCTTATCACCTTACCTAGACGAGCACGGAGTTCTGCGCGTCGGGGGCCGCATTGACGATGCTGCCGATGTGTCGCCTGAAACAAAAAGACCAATAATCCTAGATGGGAAAGATTATATAACTAGATTGATAGTGAAATCTTACCATGTCAGGGCTGCCCATCAAAATCTCTAAACTGTGGTGAACAACCTAAAACAAAAATATTGGATTACTAAACTTCGCCCAACAGTTAAAAATATTGCATCAAAATGTATGATCTGCAGAATAAGGAAAAGCAGACCTGAAATTCCCAGAATGGGTAACCTACCTGAAGCACGGATGGCTCATCACCAGCGCCCGTTCACCTTCTGTGGAATAGACTTGTTTGGACCGCAAGAAGTCGCTATAGGGAGAAGACGAGAGAAGAGGTATGGAGTTATTTTCACATGTTTAACCGTCAGGGCTATTCATTTGGAAACCGTCGCTTCCTTCACCACCGACGCCTTAATTATGGCCCTCCGACGTATGGCCGCGAGGAGGGGATGGCCTCAACAAATCTTCTCTGACAACGGAACGAATCTTCGTGGGGCCGACGTCGAGCTGAAAAGGGCACTTCAGGAACTGAAAAATAATGACGAGGTACGCAATGCTGCCATTAATCACGGGACCAAATGGACGTTCATTCCCGCCGCTAGCCCACACTGGGGTGGGGCATGGGAGCGACTTATAAAAAGTGTAAAGTCCTCGCTGAAAGTTGTCCTGAAAGAACGAGCGCCTAGAGAAGAAACTTATAACACGCTGCTCGCCGAGGTGGAGAATATTGTAAACAGCCGGCCTCTAACGCACGTGTCTGTAGAAGCCGGAAGTGCAGTGACCTTGACACCAAACCATTTTTTATTAGGCTCGTCATCTAACTTACCTCAGATGGGCATATTTGATGATTCCGAGTTTTTTCTTAGAAAGCAATGGCGGATCGCGCAGAGGCTTGCCGATCTATATTGGAAACGCTGGGTAAGAGAAGTGTTACCAGATTTATTGCCTCGACAGAAATGGAATAAGGAGCAGAGGCCCTTGCAAGTGGGAGACCTAGTTTTTATTGTCGACCCTGATGGGCCCCGTAATGTCTGGCCACGAGGCATCATCGACCAGACCTTGCCAGGACGCGACGGACGAACCAGAATGGTTCGAATAAGAACGAAGACGGGTGTCCTAACCCGGTCCGCCGCACGCGTCGCTCGAATACCTATTGGAGAAGAGTGCTGCTAGGGGGCAGCACTGGGGTGGGGCATGTAAGCGACGCAATTAGATTTAAGTTTTAAATACCCTTTTTACGTTTGTCAAAGCTAGGGGACGAACGGGGAGAGCGCGGGGCGCGGGAGCGGACCTGATAGTTTACCTCAGTACAGTAACTTTTAAAACCAGTCGATATAAGCTGTTGCACTCTCCGCACGTCCCTTTACGCTAGTATATTGTGGATGTACCGCCTTCTTCGAAAATATAAGTAGATTCCTAATTTTGGCTATTTTTCGTCGTGGAACGAACCTACAACCCCTACACACCACGCTGGGCAAGCGGATTGGCGATCGCAGTAATGTGTCCACTATGATGACGCTGCTGCCCATAATCAATCTTTTATCAAATAATGGTCAGTTACGGTCACGGCTACTTTGTTCTTTTCAAAACCTTCGTCCGCCAGGGTTGTATGGCCGTATTACCTCAAGTCTTCTACTTACGTCCTTCTCCGTCTTCTTCCTCAAGGCCTGGGTGCGACAGCGAGAGCGCTGCAACACCGCGATCAACTTGTCGTCCAACAAGTCGCGCGCTTGTTGCTCAGCGCGGCGCGCGTCTTGCTCAGCCTTCGACTGCTTCATGTCGGCGAAGATGCGCGCTTTTTCGGCTAAGTTCTGTCAGGAGAGTAGGGTTGTTAAGTAGAAAAATTGTTTGTTATCAAATTTTTTTTTTACTTTAATTATTTGGCCTCCTCTCTCTCTCTCTCTCTCTCTCTCTCTCTCAGGCCAACAGAGAACACAGAAACCGCGAACATCGAAGTTCGCAAATTGCGGGGATTTGTCTCTGACACTCCAACGAAGGCGTCATTAGAGTCCCCGAAATTTGGGAACTTCGATGTTCGCGGTACAGTCAAGTGTAAAAATAAGTATCGAAAGAATCCGCTCATAAATATGTTAAGACGTTCTTATTACACAGAATTAGAGTACATTGGCACATATTTTTGAACATTTTTGTGCACACCTTATTTTGTCTTTGACTGTACCAGGCCTGAACCTTGATTCTTGAAGAACCTTGGTGTCTTCTAGAACACATATTTACTTGGTAGTTCATACCCCCAGACAGGTGTAGTTTTATTGTTTGTGAGGATAGATTGATCGCTTGTATATCGTAGAACTTGATATAATTATCTAAGGCACGACATTTTTGTCAACATAATAATTTATACCTCACAATTTTCACGCAGTGAAAAAATTACCTTGGTGGTTTGAGCTCCTATCGTAAACTTCGAAATTCGTAAAGGGTCTAGCAGGGTAGGTACCTAAGCTAAGAATAGCGGCTCCTGCAAGGGATTTGGTTGTAATTTCAGGTGCAAGCTGGATTTATCCTGATCGACCCTTTCGAGCATTTATCTGTCACTTTTGTTTGAATGACTGAGGCAAATCCTCAAAATTTGCGTTTATCAAAGTTCGCGGTTAAGTAGGCTGCTGGACCTCCATGACAAAGTGTAAAAGTGGATAAGGACTCACGAAATTGCGCTGGAACTCTGCGAGCGCCTCCAGCTGCTCGTTGGACTTCATGTTGTCCAGGATCTGGAACTGCAGCTCCGTCTCGTGCTCCTTGCGCTTGCGCTCCGCCACCTCGTGCGCCCTGGAGCGACGGAACACGGTGGCTTATATTCAGGTCATTTGCCAAAACTTAAGCAGGGCTAACCTTGCCTATAGTTGTCGATTTCTACAAACGAACATTTGACAGCTTAGAAATGAGCCTCATATTAAGAGTCAGCTAAGGGATTGAAGAGTTACTGACCAATTGACCATTCTTTGATTTGATTGATGATGGGCAACGGCGTGGACATGCGTGGATGCGATAGTGGACACATTACTGCGATCGCCATTCCGCTTGCCACGAGGTTGAAATCTCGCTATACCACTACCAGGCACGAGGGGGCAATTGATTGACCCCCACCCCCCTCTGACACTGGACCAAGGTGATGTTTTAACGATTGAAACAATTGATTTCAGTATAATGTGCTATCAGATCATAAGTCAATGCTCCTGAACGAAATCCTGGATCCGCCACTGACCACTACATAGTCAGGCAAAACTTACTGCTCTAATATCTCTTTCTGGTGCTTCTTATCCACCTCAAACCGCCGCTGTTTCCTCGTAGCCATCAGCGCGTGCCACTCCGCCGCTCTCCGGTGGATCTCCTCGTCATCCTTCCTCTTCTGCTCTCGCTGCTCCTTCATGCGATCGGCTTTGAACTCCAGCTGGGCTTGCCTCTCTTTTTGGACACAGGTCTCTAGGACTGCTCTGAAAATGGCAGGGAATTTTCATAATTTAACCTTAAACTTGGCAGAATTTTAAAAAATCGTGCGTTCTAGCCTCCTCGCCACTGTGTAGAGCAAAAAATTCTGTCTTTAAAAAAATACAAAATGCCCCAGTAGGTTCTCATTTAAAAAATCTTTAGGTAAATACTTTGCTGGCAGAATGGCAAGTTCTTAGTGTCTCAATTGTAAGTTTCATCTGATATCTTATGTATATGTATGTTTATGTATGTATATGTATTTTATTCCCTTATGTGTGTATAGTATTTGTAATTAGAATATTAAATTCCAAAAGTTACTTCTAATTCTGTTACCCGCTTTGTTCTGTTTCTTGCACCGCCTACATGTTCTCTGCTTTGCCCGAAGGTTGACTGGTAGAGAATGCTTCATAGCATTAAGTCCGCCTCTTGTACATTTTTTTTCCTTTTGTGCAATAAAGTTTTAAATAAATAAATAAATAAAAAGTGGGTCAAAAAGTATGTATCTTTAAAGATACACTGCCAAGTTAAGGGTGGAGACACGGGCCTTAATAGCCTGCGACCACGGATGTAACGTCATGCCCGAAACGCCAGGATAAAATTAAACGTTGGTTTACGCGATTAAGATCCGTTGTCGTTAAAATATCAGTGATAATCGCGTGATAGTTTAAATGAATGTATATGAAATTTTCAGTTTATGACAGAGTACTTCGAAGCGATTTTATTTCATGCATAACTTGGGGAATGTTTGGGTAAGTCGATTGTCCAAAGTTTGCATTTCTAGTGATGTCAGTATAAGTAACACTCTTAAAGTGTACCTTATTGTCTTCGCAATTAGGTTTACTATTATATATAGGTATACTATTTGTACGCCGTGTGGCGACGGCAGTAAGAATACATTGTCACCAACCCAACTCCTCCTGCGGGTGTCATAAGAGTCGACTAAGGGATGAAAGTGTCACTGACCATTATTTGACAGAAGATTGATGATGGACAACAGCGTCATCAATCATCATAGTGGAAACATTACTGCGATCGCCAATCCGCTTGCACAGCGTGGCGATTATGGGCATTTACCTCCTAATTAGGGTTGCCACCCGTACTATAATATATAGTATCGTACTATATTTTACTCGACTGTACTATATAATATACAATAACAATATAGTACGTAAAATACTATATTTTTATTATATTGCCAGTGGCTTCAATTTTGTGATTTTTTCGAATTTTGAAACGGAACGCAGTCGCGGAATTTGCGGCAACTACAATTTGATAAATAGATGTGCTATTTTTTTCCTAATTTTTCCTGTAACTCCTGTAAGTACTATATTTTTTTTTCAATTTTATGAGAATACTATTTTGTCTTTAAAAAAACGTGGCAACCCTACTCCTAATACGTCTATACGCATAGTTAATAGGAGAGGCTTACGTCCAGCAGTGGACTATCATAGGCTGATGAATTGATGATGTATGTGTGTATGTATACTATTTGTATATTCAAACTACGACTAGCGTTGAAAATGTTACCGGAGGAACATCTTAGGCGCGTCCTTATTCTTAAACACGGAATCCCTCGCGCTGTACATCATCTGCGCGCGCTCGTCGCGCTTCTTCCGCATGTACTTCTTGTAGAACTTCGAGTTGGCATTCTCGGCCGCCTCCGTGCGCGCGCGCCGCAGCTCCTCGTTGCGTTTGTTTACATTCTGAAACCGAAATCGTTGCATTCTGAATTGGCCGTGTGGTGACGGCAGTGAGAAGCAAAGTCAAAGTCAAAATATTCTTTATTCAATTAGGCCCAGCAACGAGCGCTTTTGAATCGTTAAACTAAATAGCGAATGAGAGAAAAAACATTTGTCACCACCCAATTTGACATTTGTTTGGATTGAAGTGTCACTGACCATTAATTCGCTGAAGATGGTCAGCAGCGTCATCATACGTAGTGTGCATCGTACTGCGCCATTTACCTGCGTGTTCATACGCATAATGGGCAATAGCAGAGGCCGTTGTTCAGCAGTGGATGGACACAATACTGGTAATGTGAGTTTATTCAGCCTTGTCCATCGTTCTGTCGTACCAAGGCCCAGCTTTTCCGACTGCCGTTTATAGCCCTAATGTGACCGTGGAAGATACTAACCTCAAAAGAGTTAGGCCACTCGCGAGTCATCCGAGAACTGAGGTCGTTCAGCCGCTGCACGTACTCGGACTGCCGCGCCGACTCTCGATTCTCTCGGCTGCCGTCCGTCCATGACACCAGCCTGTCGAACTCTGCTTGAGACATCACAAGCGGCATGATTCTGGAAGAGATTCCCGCTGTGTTAAGAATTTCTTGCTTGCAACAGACTCTTCGTAAGTATATAGGTATATTTTTCAAATTCGCCGCAGTTTTCTACTAACGGTACTTACGTTCCTGACTATACTTATACATCTCGCTTAAACCAACTAAGTTACCGAGCTTTACGTCCATCTCACTTACTCGTTCAATTACCAGCTTAAGGAGTCGGTAACATAATAGCATGTGCAGTGCATCTGATACAGAACGAATTAAATTCATGTAGGACTTGCGATCTCTTACCAAGTGGTTTAAGAGTTGATTGATAGTTATTTATTTTAACTTTTTTGCACAAAAGAAAATGTTAGCGTACAAAAGGCGAACTTAATGCCAAGAGCATTATCTACCACTCAACCATAAGCCAAAGTAGAGAAGGTGTGGGAGATGCTATTATTGAAAGTTATGGAATACTTACGTGTCTTAATATTTTGGGTAGCAATTAAATCGTTAAAAATAAGACAATGGTATTGGATACATTGCATTAAAAAAATATCATATGATTCTCAGGTTGTTTATTTTTCCTTCTACTTCTTGTCAATTTTGTTGACATAAGAAATTTTCTATCACATAAATGGCCATATTGTTATAAGCAAGTAGGTGTTACTAATGCTACATAATAATATTTAATTTGGAAAGCAAATAAAAATAATAACTTCTATATACTGGAAAACCTGATTAGATACTATTGCTTCAGTTGCCTAGGTGATTGTAATAGCAATGTAAAAGACAGTGACAAGTGTACTAAAATAAGATTGATATAAAATATGAGTACCTAACGATTTTATAGTAAATAAATGTGTGTATCATGGCAAGATTTAATAATTCCTACATTTTAAATGTAATTTTCATTATTGGTGGTGCTTGCAGTTTTTGACATAAACGAGCCATGCATAAACGGAACGCAACTGCCTCCAGCCAGCTGCAGTTGTCAAATTGACAGCGTATTTACGTCAGCCACGTTGGAACTGCCAACTCGGTGTTTTTATGATAAATATTTTATTATTCTCGTCTAAATACCGTAAGTTTCACTTAAATTACATTTTTAATTGATCCACAAACGTATAGCGACGCTAAGAATATTAGCTACTGTTACAATTTTGCGTGTAGTGCGTCATAAAAGTGGTGACATAATTGCGTGATGTTTGGTTTGTTTTAGCGGCGTTGGCGAGTGAGGATGAAGATCAAGGAGCTGAAGCGGACGGTGAACGTGAGCTGGTCGCCGGCGGAGCAGGCGCCGGTGCTGCTGGCGGCGGGCTCGGCCGCCCAACAAGTCGACGCGTCCTTCAGTAACACGTCCCAGTTGGAGCTCTATTCCTTGAATTTGGAGGACTCTGGACTGGATTTAGAACTGAAAGCCAGTTTCCAAACGCAGCATAAGTAAGTTGTTTGGTGTATTTTTTAATCTGTGTGCTGTAACATATGGCGGTAAGTAGTTTATTTGCATTTGATTCTAGTTGGAAACTTGCTGTGTTTGCAAATATCTTATTGGAAGAGGTCAATGACATCAATAATAGTTCAAGTATTCTATTGATTTAATTTTCGTGGTGTCATAACTAAAACATTGCATTCTTTGATTGCATTACTAATGTCATTAATGAATAATTGCAAAGTGATTAAAAATCTTCACTTAACTGAGTAATTGTAGCGTGATTGTTTCATTTATGGCAATCTCATGTTTTTAAGAAATTTACTTCACTGATTATTATGAACTTAGAAACATTATTATCAAAATAGTTTCTTATAACTTTGTTAATGTTGCAATCAAGATTTACAACTAATTCAGGGTTAAAACCATGGATAAGAGGATAGGAGTATGTATGTAAATAAATGCTCTTGGAAATAGGCTACATATTTAGTGATTATTTACAATAAACATATGTAAAAGTTTTATAACAGTTTCCCATGATCACTGAAGACAGACATGTGAAAATGTATGGTATCTTGGTCCATTATTTTTACAAAATAAATAATAATATGGTGAGGTAATATTTTTAAATTATAAATATTGGATGTCATATACATATACAATTGGTATATGACATCTAATATTTATAATTTATATAGTATTAAGTAGTGTGACTACTGGAGAAAAATTAAAAAAGTACAAATCAAAATATTTAGTTAATAAATAATTTGATTTGTAGTTTCGTAATATGTAATATTTTTAGTATAAAACATATTTTGCTACATGATAAAATGTGGAGTAGCTACCTATTCTTTAATTTAAACTATATTTTTGTTAATCATAAGAAAAATACCTAAAATCCTGCTGCCTAGTCAATAAAATTTGCTGGTGCATTTTGTATTATTAAAAGTGTAGGAAATCAATATCATTTATTTGAGGAGACCTTTAAATAGGTCTCTGTTAACCTTGAGGGTAGGAACAAAGCATTAAATATTAGGCAGTGTCTTATAAATAGGTTTGTGTATAATTTTAAATTAACAATTATCCTTTAATGTAATTATCATAAATGATATTGTTGGTGGACAACCAAAACTCACAAAATAACAAATACTTACTTGAAATAGAGATTGTATCTAAGTTCTGATTCAATACTATGATAAGAGGTTGCGAAGAGTAGTGACAGTTTTTATAGTGAGTTTTGCTTGTCAGCCGACAATATGTAACAGTAATAAATTATATATTGTTATTAACAACAAGGGCTGGTTATATATAAAAATAACAGGCCGTAAATATATATTGTTTTCCAGATTTCACAAGCTAGTATGGTCAGGAGCGGGTGTCATAGTGGGAGGCTGCGACGGCGGTCTCCTGGAGTTCTACAGCTCCGACAAACTGCTCAAGAATGCTGAAAATCCACTGCTTGGGAGCAATACTAAACATAATAGTAAGTATCCATCAGTGAAGAACTAGATAACTCAAGATATTTTGTTAATGAACAAGGAATTCAATTGATGAATGATTAATTCTATTTTTTATCTTGCATTATCTAGTTCTTTGTGCCATGCAACAATTTATTTGTTTAATTTTTGTTGCACTTAGTAATTGTACAAAAGAAAGACTTCATGCTTCATGAGTATCCCCTACGAGTGAAGCTTCAAAATTGTGACAATTATGATAAATTGAATAGTCCATTACATATTAGATACTGCAATACCTATCCGTTATCTACTGCATAGTATCTATATTTCGAAATCCTTGAAAAAATTACTGCTAATAGATTTACAGATTTTTAAGAATAATCAATGTACATTGTCTGAAGTAGCGCGTCAATGGCGTAAATTTTGTACATAGCTAACCCTTCACACACATTTGTTTTTTTTGTCACATTTGATCGGTTCGTATCCAGACTGAGACAAGCAATTTTTCATAAATTATTAAATACAGAATTTATTGTTTTTAAAAACAATAGAAAGTCTCCCTTATTTACAATATTTAAGGTAGTTGCCATCCATGTGGCATTCGTTTTTTCCACCCTGTAGAATTCAGAAGAGAAACAGTTCTGTATTTGAAGTCTCATTCTGAGCTGCCTCTGTATGAACTTATATTTTCTAAATTTCCAGAGATAGTGTCCAAGTTATCTCCTGTTTGATAAGGTTTTTAACTAAATAAACTTGTTTTGTTATCACTGAATTTAATGTCAACCCATCATAAACCATCAGCATCACAGTTAACTCACCATACATGAACTTTATGCTCATTGCTTTAAGTGCCATAAATGGTAAGTTATACAGTCAAAGACAAAATAAGGTGCACACAAAAATGTTCAAAAACATGTCCCAGTGCACTCTAATTCTGTGTAATAAGAATGTCGGTACATATTTATGAGCGGATTCTTTAGATACTTATTTTTGCACTTGACTGTATCTTTATATAGTATGTCAAATATCTCTGCCACGGTGGAGTGGAGCCACTTTAATGTCAATTAAAAAAAAATCTAAATGTTGCATCATCCATCAACCTAAAAATATCTACTACTGGGCTGGACAGGATTTCCCCAAAATACTTGAAAAAATCTCAAAACGAACACGTTTACCATTATCAAACTTGTTGCAAATCGCCCTTTCGTCGCAGTAATAATCACATGATGAAAATGACAATTCCGAGTCGTTAATACGTTGTTTTCCGTTACTGGCCAATATTTTCGAAATTATCAAATATTTGATACTTTGCATCAATTTCAAGCCCGGGTATGTCCTTAAACTATGACCGGACAGTGATGGTCCGGGCCAGTAGATGGACAGCATCCTTGTAATTGCGATGCAGTATACTGCGATCGCCAATCGCCAACACACCTGCCAATGGTGTCATATAGACGGTGCTCGCGAGCATTGCGAAAGATTTGAACTATGCATTCTAGACATCAAAATAAACAAAAAATATTATGAGACCTAATGTCAAATTCCACAAAAACAAAAATCTTTTTTTTTTGAGACTTTTTGAATACTTTTTAACATTTCCAATACTTTTTATCATAACAACAAATTGTTAAAAATATTTTTTTAAATGATTTTTTTAGGGACAGGTTTTTTCGTCAAGTCTATTCTTAATTTTTGATTGTCAGGCAAAAGGTATGGTTATATTAGAACATATTGTGCTAGCATTGTAATCAAAAAGAAGTTTTATGACGAGTTACGTCGAAAAACTTATTTCGAAAAAAGGTTAATTATCTCTGGAACCAAGCCGAATCCAGGAAATTTTATATGACATTAAACAATCTAAATATGCTCAGGGATTCAGCATTAAAATCTTTCGGAATGCTTACGAGCACCGTGTATGGAGGAGGCCTTAGTCCAGCAGTGTACGTTTTCCAGCTGAAATGATGATGACGATGATGATCACTTTCAAGTCCTCACAATATACATTACACAAAAGATTCCAATGGGTCGAAGTGTATCTGCAAGGGTCCCACCTTACAACCAGGGATGTAACGGATGTGTTTTAACGGAAGCGGAAGCAGAAGCAGAAGTTTTTAGCGGATCCGAAAACAGAACCGGAACAAGAAGTGGAGCTCGAGTGAGAGCTAAGTAGACGAGATGTTAAGGGTAGGTAGAAAGATGGCAAGGGGAGAAATTAGCGTATGACAGGTATAAACTTTTTTGTTATTGATGTACATACGCCGTTCATATCCCACCGTCGCGCTAGGCTCCGACATCCGTTATGACTTCTATTTTAAAAATAAGAGAACCAACAGAAGCGGATGTGTAAAACAAAACGGAAGTTTCCCAGAAACAGAAGCGGAAGCAGAACTCCGTTACATCCCTAGTTACACCATACCCTTTCCCACAGATCATGTATCAGCCCTGGACATAAACCCCTACCAGAAGAACCTCCTGGCGTCCGGAGCGTCCGACAGCGAGATCTTCATCTGGGACCTGAACAACACGAGCCAGCCGATGGCTCCGGGCAACAAGAGTCAGCCGCTGGACCATGTGCAGGCATTAGCGTGGAACCAGCAGGTAAGTTATTCAATTACATAAAACATTAAGTTGGTCATAAAATATGATGGTTTCAAAAAGGTTTCACTCATGACTTTTCGCTTCATTTAAGATGACATGAAAAACAACTTAGTAATTTTTTTATTACAATAAAATACCGCCGTGACGGCAGTAAAAATACATTTGTCACCACCCCAATTCCTCCTGCGAGTGTCGTAAAAGTCGACTAAGGGACTGAAGTGTCACTGACCATTATTTGATAAAAGATTGATGATGGGTAGCAACGTCATCATAGTGGACACATTACTGCGATCGCCTATCCGCTTGCTAAGCGTGGCGATTATGGGCATTTGCCTCCTAATGGAAAATAATAGGAGAGGCCTACGTCCAGCAGTGAACTATCATAGGCTGATGATGATGATAATAATATTGGTTGGTTGGTACTGTTGTATTGTCAGTTGCTTATTATAAAAATTCATCTGATAGTATTTTCGTTGGAAACACAAGATGTGTTTCATTTCACCAAACTATCTGTCAGCGATGCATACGTCCATGCGTCAGAATATTGTATGTGAAGTTTCATAGTAAGTTTTTTTAACTAACTTTTAAGCAATTGCGTATTGTGATTTTTGTTTTATTTCTCATACATAATAATTATTTGTCATTTATGGTCAGGTTCAACACATTCTCGGCTCGACATTCGCGTCCAGATGCGTCGTGTGGGATTTAAGGAAAAATGAACCTATTATGAAATTAAGGTGTGTTATCTTTCAATAATAAATAAAAGTGTAATTTTCAATATTTGAGCACACAAAACGAATAGTAGAAATATTCATTATTTTTTTTATTATAATTTATAAATACACCAAATTAAAAATCAAAAAAACCGATTTCTCCAAGATCCCCGATTTGTTTCCATCATTGGTTTCCTCAAATCCTACTTTCTGAATGCAAATTCTTGTAAATGATTGAAAATTACCAAACGCGCCATACATGTACACTATAACATTTGAAGAGATCCCTCGATTTCTCCAAGATCCCATCATCAGACCGCAACTTGGTGCCAACGGGACCATCTAGGGGTTCCGGGTTATACACTTTCGATCACAAAAAAAATATTTAAAATCTATTCACGTAACATATGTACATACAACAAAAAAAAATCTGTCGAATTGAGAACCTCATCATTTTTTGAAGTCTGTTAAAAATAAAAAAGCGCTTTATGTTATTTCTTGCTATTAAACATCGATATTTAACCTTTTGACCGCGAACGGCGTCACGTACCCGACATTCTCATGCAACATTGTATAGAAGACGACCCTTGTGAATGTTTTCGTTTGTTTTACAATAAAACAATACTTCTGATGTTTAGCGATAACGTGTCCCGAACCCGGTGGCGTGCGCTGGCGTGGCACCCCGGCGTCGCCACGCAGCTGTGTGTGGCGTCAGAGGACGACGCCGCGCCGGTTGTCCAGCTGTGGGACCTCAGGTACGTTGTGGGGCCTCGGGTACGTTGTGGGGCCTTGATGTGGTGACTCCACGCAGCTGTGTGTGGCGTCAGAGGACGACGCCGCGCCGGTCGTCCAGCTGTAGGACCTCAGGTACGTTGTGGGGCCTCGGGTACGTTGTGGGGCCTCGGGTACGTTGTGGGGCCTCGGGTACGTTGTGGGGCCTTGATGTGGTGACGCCACGCAGCTCAGTGTGGCGTCAGAGGACGACGCCGCGCCCGTCGTGCAGCTGTGGGACCTCAGGTACGTTGTGGGGCCTCGGGTACGTTGTGGGGCCTTGATGTGGTGACGCCACGCCGCTGTGTGTGGCGTCAGAGAACGACGCCGCGCCCGTTGTCCAGCTGTGGGACCTCAGGTACGTTGTGGGGCCTCGGGTACGTTGTGGGGCCTTGATGTGGTGACGCCACGCAGCTCTGTGTGGCGTCAGAGGACGACGCCGCGCCCGTCGTGCAGCTGTGGGACCTCAGGTACGTTGTGGGGCCTCGGGTACGTTGTGGGGCCTTGATGTGGTGACGCCACGCCGCTGTGTGTGGCGTCAGAGGACGACGCCGCGCCGGTTGTCCAGCTGTGGGACCTCAGGTACGTTGTGGGGCCTCGGGTACGTTGTGGGGCCTCATTACATCTAAAATGATTAAATATTCTAATTACTTTGCTATAGTAGTCGGTCACACAAATAGTTTGGGGGCCTACGCTCTAATGTAATACTGTAGGCATTTTATTCTCCTTATTCGTATCGTATGACATACGAGTATAAAGAGTGTCCCAAAATAACGCAAGATTTGAAATCGATGAAAAATACTTATTTCTTGTTTGACTTTCTTATTTCTTGATTGAATCATAAAGTACAAACAATAGGGTTTAGTATGGTAAAGCATGCTGAGAAATTACTTCGAAGGCTTTGCTGTAACATAGCATTCCTTTGTTTAAATTTTCTACGAAATTTGCATAAATATGGATGAATTTCGTTGCTGCAGTGTGAAATCCCCTCCTTCAAACCATGGATGGGCGATCGAGAGATTGCTGACATAGACCTTTGCCTATAAATAACTCCATAAAAAATAAACAATTATGTTAAATCGCAATATTTGGGATTCACTGAAATTAACGAAAAACGGTCAGAAAATGGGGTCAAAACCGTTTTTCGTCAAGGAGACCAGGACTGCTGGGTGATTTGCAATTATAATACTTAATCCTATTCTGTGTACTTTGTGTGTCAAGAAAAAAATTGGGATTGGTCGAAAAAAGTATGGTTTTTCATTACATTTAAATCTTGCGTTATTTTTGGGACACCCTATACATTCTCACCAAATTCGATTTTTTTTAGATTGGCAGCATCCCCCCTAGTGACCCTGGAGGGCCACCAGAAGGGCGTGATGGCTTTATCCTGGTGCCGACAGGACCCTGACCTCCTGCTGTCCGCCGGCCGAGACGGTAGGGTCCTCTGTTGGAACCCTAATAACACACAACCGGTGAGTACCCTGGAGTAGACAATGTTACTATGCCGGCGCGGATCCAGAACTTCGTCTTGGGGCACTAATCCACGTGTATATGACGGCGTTTGGGCACAATTATATCGCTATTTAGTTGAGTACGTGTCAAAAGAGAACACCGTTATATTTCTTTATAACTGAATAGACGTTGAATAAAAGTCGAGAAATTACTCATTTTCGTGTAGTAAGACCTTCTATTGCAAGATTTATTCAGCTTTTAAGTCAAGTCAAAGTCAAACTATTCTTTATTCAAGTAAGCTTATTAATAATCATTTTCGAATCGTCAAGAGAGAAAAAAAAACTACTACTGGTTCTAACCCTACACCGTTCTTGAGAAGAACCAGTAAGAAACTCAGGTGTACTTGTTTTTTCAAAGCAGTATAATAGTACGGTCAAATCGTATATTAAACTCGCAAAACATGTAGTAAAGCTGCATTTTTGGTATGTTATTTAGACACCATAGGGCAATATAAAACCACATTTTGCAAGCGAAAAAAAGTTGTGCTAGCTGCGTTATACGTGAAAAACTGTGAAATTAACTGTCTATTTTTAGTTTCTGATTTTTATAAAAAAAGCCTTACGTTTTTTTACAATATGTATCAGGTAACGTTTAAAGATGAATGAATTTGTAACAAGATGAGATAAAGATAACATGCATTACCATAGGTCTTATAGTTTCAGAGATTCGAGACTTCAAATAGTACCCTATTTTGTAAACTAGATAAAATGTTGAGTTTTGCTAACGTTTTTGGTTTAATATCGCCTTACCTAATTATGCTACGAAAAACATGAAATAATTTCCTTATAGCGCAATTAATATTCTTTCATTTAAGGGTAACATCAGGTTAGTAAACTTTGTAATTGAAACTAAAAACGCGTAATTCAAAAGGCAGTAGACCCGCTATGTAAGTTTTTCATACAAATCGCAAGTCGTGTTGCAAAGCTGCAATTTTAGTATATTATATAGGCCCTATAAGGACGTACAAAAATGCTTATTACAAGAAAAACAAAACAGGAATTTCGGCATAGGACGAAAAAAACTGAAAAAATATTGGACTTCTTTTACTTTATGACGCTTAGTTAAAAAACTAATATCTTTTTGATACTGATTGCTAAAATACTTAGAAAGAATATTAAATTTGAAAGGATTTGAGCTACCTTACATTACCCTAAATTATATAGATTTAGAGATACGACATTTCAAAATGTGCCCTTCATTAAGTTAAGAAAATAAATGCATGTTTGAAGCCTCGTATACCCCCAAACTATAAGACTTACAGTAATTGTTATCGGCTCAATTTGTTCCAAATTTAATGTAGTTATTATCTACAATTACTTTTTTTTTCTTAGCGCGAACGTTTTGCCAATATTTAGTGAATAGCTTTAACGTAACCTAAAATTTGTTTATGTTTTGATAAAAGGGCACTTTATGAAATGTCGTATCTCAAAATATATATAACTTACGGTGATGCAACGTAGCTCAAATCCTTTCAAATTTAATGTTCTTTCTTAGTTTTATAGCAATCAGTATCAAAAAGAGAATAGATTTTTAGTTAAACGTCAAAAACTAAAAAAAGTGCGAATTTTTTTCTGTTTTTTACGTCCTATGCCCAAATTATTTTTTTGTTTTTCTTTTAATATGCATTTTCGTATATATCTATAAGGCCTTTATAATATACCAAAATTGCAGCTTTGCAACTCGACTTGCGATTTGTATGAAAAACTTAGATAGCGGGCCTCCTGCCTTTGGAATTTCGGGTTTATACTTTCAACTGCAAAGTTCACTGACCTAATATTACCCTTAAATTAAAGAAAATTAAGTGCGCTTTAAGGTCATTATTGCATGTTTTTTGTAGCATAATTAGGTGAGGCGATATTAAGGGTCGGATTCCCGATTTTGTCGTTTTATACCTATTTTCGAACAAAGAATTTGTTAAGTAAATATAACTCTACAAACACATTTCTTACATGAGCTTATTCAGAAAGAACCGGTGCAGAGGCTCCAATTGATATTATATTTTATATTTACATGGATTTCCTAGAAATTGGCTCTAAATGTACCGAAAATTGAAAAAATTGCATATTTTTCGAACACGACGCAATGCATATTTTTCTTTTACGGGCATAAAATATTCATGTTAATTTAAAAGCCAGATAACTGAATTAGTGCATCAGGGCATATTCATATTTTTCCTCATAAAGACAACGGAGAAATTTAATCCTTAATTTAAAATTACGTATATTCTCCATACAAATGGCGACACGAGTCAAAATTCTCTTTTGACTCAGATGGCGCGAGCGCCTCCTCGAGGTCTGACGCACGCCAAATCGCTCCCGTTGACAGCTCTTTTTGACATTGAAAATGACATAAAATCATATACATACACGTCAAGGGATGCCAGTACTCAAAGTGTCTTTAAATAAGTAGGGAAAATCAGAACGAAGAAATTCTTTCGAACCCCATCGTTTATTTAAGTTTCTTGTTATTTTTATGACGGAACACAAGAAAACTATAACAACTGATTCAAAATAAAACTCAATACTACCGAACACGTATAAGTTACATTCGCAAAAACGATTAAAAATGAAAAAAAGTTTACGGATACGATTTGGTGTAATGGAGTTTATTTTCTGTACTCTGGCAACAAAATACGTCATTTGAAAACACATGTGACGGCTATAAGTCAAAACGATAGGATGTCAATTTAGTTATAATAATAATAAGAAAGATAGAATATGTTTGTTATGTAATTATATTAGTAGGTATACATATTCAAAGTGATTCGAGTCTTTAATTTAATGGTTGATTTGTGGAATAAAATCTGTGCTCATCGCCACCGCGATTTCTGCGGCCGCGATTTCTTGGTAAGAAAGTATTGTACCCACATCTTCTCAGTACATTCAATATTGAAAGTAAATTAGTTTTGAAATAAAAACATGAAAAAGGATAAATTCGCGTATATTAACTGATTTTAACCTCTTTCCGACGTTTCGAATACTTTACAGGTTTCGTGGTCTGCGGATGACTGTTTTCATAGTTTTATTTCATGTGTAATCCTCGCGGTAACTGAAGAAAATATTATGTATATTATTTTTTATTTATTATAATAAGTTATACTTACAGTCGTACGCCGTGTGGTGACGGCAGTAAGAATACATTTGTCACCACCCCAATTCTTCCCGCGGGTGTCACAAGAGTCGAAAAAGGGATTGAAGTGGCGATTTACATTTACCTCCTAATGCATCCATACGCATAAGTAATAGGAGAGGCCTTTGTCTAGCAGTGTATTGATTTAGGTTGTTGATGATGACGATGATGTTGATGGTTATGTTGTTGCACACATAAAACCGGTTTGAGATTTATCAACCCAACCAATCATCTATTTTCCTTCAAAAAGTGATAATTCCTTACTTAGGGAAGTGGAACTGCCGATGAAGGCTAGAACGGAACTTCGGAACACTTTGGTGTTTTGTATGTATGTAACTGGTTATGCATTTTAAGCAATGAAGATGGTCGCGTGTAAGTTATTGTCAAATACGAGTTTTGATGGGGTGTTTCCTTAGGAAACGGGAGACTTCATCAAACCTTAGGATACTGTATTATCATTTACACATCAAGCATTTTCATTTATGCGTTGTAATGTGAGTAGGTGGAACTGCTGATAAAGACCAGAACGGAACTCCTTAACGACACGTGTTTCACTTTTGGCAGATATTTCTGATTGATTGTGTAAGTTATGGAGCATGTTTTTGACAAAGACCAGGTTAGATGGTAGGTCCCTTAACCGTGAAGGAATTAAGGGAACGGATAAATGTAGAGTATTTATGTAAGCTACTCTTTAAAAGAGGTTTCATACTATTGTATCTTTTTAGGGTTCCGTAGTACACTACCCTTATAGTTTTGCTCTGTCCGTCTGTCTGTCCGCAGCATAGCTCAGTGGCCGTTAGTACTAGAAATCTGCAATTTGGTACAGATATACATATTCATTATGCCGACAAAGTGGTAAAATAAACATTAGAAAAAAGCTGGTGAAGTGTGAATGATTTTTTTATTTGCTGTAATCTTATCGTGTGGAATATCGTTCAAGAGGTCTTTGAAAAAAAATAAGGGATTTTCAAACAAAGTTTTTTTCTAAAGTCAATATTTTCAGAGATATCCGAAAACTACGGAACCCTAGCATGGGCCGACATGCTCTTGGCCGGTTTTTTATTACCTCAGGAGCTGCTAATATACAGGTTGTTCTAAATTTAAAAAAAGGAGTGTGGATAACAAGATTTAATCATATCACGTCACCAGACCAGTCGCAGTCGTTGTCGTCAGTGGCAGAAGGATAACGAAGGCTGTCATGAACTGCTCCTTGGTGAACCGAGGGAATTTCTGTTCTTAATAGTAATGGTGCGTTTAAACCAAAAGAGCATTCGCTAT